>WAAE01021506.1:0-165652 GCA_013400495.1 Nicator chloris
TTTTGGGGTTTTTTTCAGTCTTATCCATACTCTCATGCTTGAAAGCACCTGTAGGATGCATATATAATTTAATTTATTAATCCCAAGAAATGCATGTCTAAGATACGTTTTTGCTCTGAGGGCATCCTGTCTTTCCCGTGAGCAGCTTTGCCTGAGGTGTGACTGTACTACAGGGAGAAGCTGTTCTAGCCTTTGGCTGTGTGGTTCAGTTTACATTGTGTGCCATGTTTTATATGATTTGTTTTTAACTGGTAATTGAAAAGGAACTCATTCGGTGGGAAAAAATGACTTCTTAACTATGCTTCTGACATTGGCTCTGATGCATCCCAGTTCAGCCTAAGTGAGGTGACTATTATTTGGCAGGTCTGCATACAGCTCAGCAGTGGCTGATGCAGCTGTGCCCATTTGGCACACAGGTTTTTAATTTTGTAATTGGTACCTGGCCAATAATCACCAGTTCTGTACATTTTTCTTGCAAATTGGTGGGGAAGGAGTGACCCATGGCTTCTGTATGTGCAAAGAACATGCAACGATTCTGGGGCTGTGCTCATCCCACTGATGGAAATCCTTCAGGATTACCATGGGGGAGCAGACATGCAGTCAGGGAATAGGCAGGTCTGGGGGCTGGAATACTTGCCTGAGTTCTCTGTTTCCTCCTGTAGAGGGTTGCAGTGTTTGGCTTCTAGCAGCTGACTGCAGCTTCTTCCAGTGGAAGAAACTGTAAGATACAATGGCACATATGTGGGGGGTTAGTTTTTATCTAAGTCCTTTGACAAACCAGATCTTTTCCAGACAGTTTCCTTATGAAATTGCACAAAATTTCAAGAACAGAGGATTTGTGTACTTTTGGAAGTATAGTAGAAGAAACTGAAGAGTGTTGAGGCTATATTGTGATATTATCCAAACAATGTGTTCTAGATCTGGTATTTAGGACTTTTTCAGTCAGTGCTGGAGGTTGTTTCTATCCACAACAGGTCCCTAGAATGTGGTATAGACTTTACTGAGTTTTTTCTGTGCTTCTGTAAACAAAAAAATTCTCACATCCTCTGAGACACCTTTTCATCTTGCTGAATATCTCAGCAGGGCATCATTACTGACAGGAGCATGCATTGGACATCAGGAGGCATTTCTTCATGGAAAGGGTTCTTAAACATGGGAATGTGGTGAAGTCACAGTCTCTGGAGGTGTTCAGGAAGAGACTGGATATAGCACTCAGTGCTCTGGTACAGTTGACAAAGTGGTGGTGATCAGTCAGTCAGAGCTTGGACTTGATGATCTCAGAGGTCTTTTTCAACCTAAATGATTCTGTCAGCAGGAAAAAGAGAAAAAGGTTACTTATGCAAGGCAGTTTGTTCCTCTCAGATGAGATGTGATGACTTGAAGTGTGTCTGAGACTGCTTGACTCCAAAAGTGAGGGTAGGCAGTCTCTGTGTGCCAGAAGAAGGGGTACAACTGTGTTGTGGCACAAAATCTTCATCAAAAGATTTGATGAGTTGTCAGTAAGAGGCAAAGAGTCAAAATCTAGAGATCTGGATACCCCATCTGTCTGCTGCAGTTTGTGTGGTAGAGAAAGATGTATATCCTTTGTTTCTAAGGTTGAGCACTGATTATCTTGTGATTGTTATTTATTGCTATTGTCAGGTTGGATTAAGGTCTGAGGGTGCAGCAGCTTTCCTAAACCTTTGTTTTACTGGAAAGAAAAGTTCCTCTAGTGACTTTGCTCTGTTCATGTTTTTAGACTTGCTGATGCTCATAAAAAGACCTGAAGCTGTGAAAATGCACTTTTTAAAGTTAATTCCATTCTGAGCCATCATGTCTTTTCAAGGCTCCTCAGCACTTGAGCCCCAGGTCACAGTGCAGTGATAAAAAATATGTATGTTCATAATTAGCTTATAAATAATGCAGTTTTCTCATTCAGACTTCATCCTTTCAACATGCCCATGGATTATTGTTCTCTCTGCAGTTTAAATTTGTGAGCACTCTGTGGCCCAATTTTTCTACCATTTGGTGGGTTAATTCTCTGTTACAATGGGCTCAAAGCCCAGAGCAGTGGCGAGGAGTCTGGGCAGGCATCATGTTTGGTTTTCATTTGTTTTTCTGTCATGAATGTAACAGATAAATGATACGGTTCTTGTCTTCAGGTATGAGTTTGTGTAGCTGGAGTCTGAACTGCTGATGCAGTTAGACTCATGCGTCATTTCTCTAATCTCTAAGGTTTTATATTATAGATAGAACAAGACTGAGGTTGTTTGAGGCTGAGATGCTCTAATAGGTAGTTTAATAGAATAAAGAGTGAGAAACGTGTCCAGAGTTCACATGAAATATTTGGACATAAAAATGAAAGCACCCTTCAGTTTATTGGTAAACGACCTCCAGCGCCTCTTAAAACCCATGAAAGGTTAGCCCATTTGAGAGGAAAATAAAAAACCCAACCCAAACTTAACAATGTTTATTAAAGAGATGCCTTTTCTTTGACAGAAGTTTGCTGGTCAGATTTAACAAACTAGAATTCTCAATGCCTGCTGGTAACTTGCACAGAGAAAGAGAGAATACAAGGCAAAATTCCCCCTAATTAACACTCTGCATATAGTTTTTGTTGAATGGGTGCTGCTGTTGCTCACTGAACATGGACCATGCTGTCATTTTCAATGGAGATTTCTGTGGCAAAAGGGCAGAGGGACAGAAAAAACTCCTTGATGAAATGCCTGGAGTTTTTAATTATGCATCCTTCCAAAGGCAAAGCAATCAGAGGGAGGGAGGAAAAAGGAAGAAACGTTCTCTCAAAAGCAACAACTTGTAATCTCTCTCTGCTCCCGCTCCTCAACTCCTCCCACATAACTCTGCAGTGCCCTGTTCCCCCTGGAACTCAGTATCACAGGGATCCACAAACCATTCTATAAATACAGGATCCCTCCCCAAGCTCTGGATGTTTTACAGAACTGGTGAATACCATTGCTACTTTTCAGTCTCCTTCCAACACTTAAGTGCCTTTCTTTTCCTTTTGTGTAGCTAGACAGGTGTGAGATCTAGGCTAGAGCAGGAGTGCTGCCACAGACTCAGGCTGTTACTTGACTATGAGGGGTTACAGAGCACGAGTCTGGAACCAGAAGACTGCAAAAGATGGAAAAAATGTAGAAATGTAAAACCTCTCATGAAAATAAAAGGGGCAGAAAGGGAAAGAAGCCCATAAGCAATGTTCCATTCCTGTTATGTAAGTATCTGAAGTAGAAAAATTGTTGAAAAACTGTTTGGATAAGATAACCACAGCATAGTTAACAAAGAAACGTTCCTGGTCAAAATTAAGGCGGTATTGGTCAAAATCCCATCTCATGCTGTCTTGATTTGGTTTTATGCAGTAAACATAATGTCTAATGATGTAATGAAAGACCCAAGTAATGGAGAAAGGACTAAGATTGAGATTTTCTGGAAAGAAACATCAGTGTGGGAGGAATAGCCAACAGTTTGCAAGACAAAATTCAAATTCAATAGTTGAGTAAAGGCTGGTCTGAAGAGGTAGGATGAAATGCAACAGGAATAAATAGTGCTGTGTAATCCCATTTACACAGAAGTAACCAACACAAGTATAAGAGGAGAAGCTGCTGATTTTGGCAGATTTGTTGGTTTGGGTTGGGGTTTTTTTTTTTTTTTGTTTCTTTTACTACAAAGTGATGGGATTATAGTGGTTTATAAATTTTCAAGAATCAGAGATCTTGCACTTTTGTAAAAGGATGGAACACAATTCTGGAATGAAAACACCATTTCCAAACCACACATTTCATGAGCCATGAAAGAAGAGACTATACTACACACTATAAGCCTTCTGCTGTTGTCCAGTTTGGAGACAAAAAATTTTTAGAAAGTTGAAAAGTCATTTGAGGAGGACATGATAATATCCACTAATCCATAAGGATTAGTGCAAAATTAAAAAGTTTATGTAGGAGTTTGTGGTGACCATAATAAGCAATAGACTTAAATCAGAGCAAGATTCTTAAGGGAATGCTTCCTAAAGCAAAAGTAATGCTCTCCTTGGGGAGTTCTGGAGTTTGAGTTGTTGGAGATCTCGAGGAAAGGGATGGGAAAGTGTTTTAAAAATGACAGAAGTATAATCGATCCTGCCTTGGGCAGCACAGCCATCAGTGCTGTGCAGGGACCTCCCCAAGCCCCCTGAAGCTCTCTGCTGTTATGGTTTATGCAGTGGTGTGGTAAAAAAAAGTCTTTTGGTCAGAGCAGCACATCCATTTCTCTAAGACAATCTGCTCTGTTCAGAAAGCATGCAAATGTCCCTCATTCCAGCACTGGAATTCCTAGCCAAGGGTTCATTGCACTATTCAGCATACTCATCATTGGTTTTGATAAAACATTTAATCTCAGAAATTTTGAATTTATTATTTATTTTGAATTTATGTTTACTGAATTTATTATTATATTATTAATTCATTGAATTTATTATTTATTTCAATTTATTACTATATGATGAAAGATCAGTTTGGGGTCTTAATTCACAGATTAGACAGCACTCTGTAATGGAGTTCCTTCAATGTGTGAGTGACACTAATGTGTTTGCTGTGCTGGTGTAAATATTCATAGGGAGATTTTTTGTATTATCTAGTCTGTGCACAGAGCACATTGTGGTCTCACAGAGAAATCATAGGGATAAACAGAGACTGAATGCTCCAGCAGTAAAAAGTGATGGTGAATAAGAAATGAAAACATTCCACTTGCTTGGGTTTGATAATACTTTAAAATTTTTTCACCATTGTTTTGGATGATTTGAGCGTCTTTGTTAAAGTTTATTTAATCTTTAATCAAGTGACCAACTGTACACATAAGACAAAAGCTTTCAGTTTTTTCACTGGAAGAATTCATTCATTAATAAAATGGACAAAATGGATTAAAGTTAATGCAAATATTAGGTTTGCTGAATTGTACAGGGAGGCAGAGTGAGATGGAGATCTGAAGGTATGGCCACTATATACTATAAGAAACTACTTTCAGATTGCAGTGTGGACAGTTTAGACCTTTCAGTGATTTGCTGTTTATGTGCAGGAGAAACACAGAACCATTGTGCCAGTATTTGAATTGAGGTTAAGGATTTGTGTGTTCCCAGGAAGTCCTGATTTTAGTTAAATAAAATCTGAAGCAGTAAAAATCAAAACTTTTCATCTCTGCAATCTCTGATTTAAACCTTTCATGTTTAGCTGCATCAGGCGATCAGGGCATTTGGGGGGACATTCTGTAGTTAGCTGTTTGGCTTTTGTTTCCTTTTTTTTTTTTTTCTTGCTGCATACATGGGAAAAAACCATAATTGTGCTCCATAGAACAACAAATGTCAAACGCTGAAGTCCCCCTGGCTGCATGACTCCTCCCCCTGGTTGAGACAGACAGGACATTTCACAGGATGCTTCGTTTAGGTACAGTTGAGAACAGTGATATCGGGGGAAAAACCCCAAACCAAAGCTGTGCTGGTTAGCCTTTGTGAACAGCAAATGTGCAGTACTTCTGTCTATGAGATGATATCATACTGTTGAGTTCTTTGATCTGTCTTGGTTTTTAATTGCACTTTTTTTATTTCTGAAAGGGCTTTCACAGACAGAAACCTCCATAGGAAGTTTATTTTTTTTTGGTCATCCTCAAAGGCTCTTTTGTCAATTTATTATCACAATAGCAAGATATGCACATGCAGTAAATCAATGTGGGTTAACTTTTTAATAGGAAAGACATTCTACGTTTTTTGGCATCAGTCTGTATCTTTTTTTCAATTATAAAGTCTCTCACTGGGCAAAGCATTTGTCTGGTAGGTGTGTGTATCAGCGACAACTTAATATTCAAAGGTCAGACTGCAAAGATCTGGCCAGTGTGGTGGCATCTTTGCTCTTTAATAATCAGATGGGATGTCTGTGATCTCTTGAAGTGCTTCTTCTAGGTGGCAGTGTACCACTGCAGCAGTTAATTGCCTATTAGCTTCTTGGATCAATGTAAAAGAGAGATGTGAAGATTTTTCCAAAGTCTTTTTTCTTTTTTTCCTCCCAACACAGCTCTATTTGAGCATTTTCCTCTGATTTACCCAAGAATAACCTATGTGAGAGGAAACTTCAATACTCAATTTAAGCAGCTGCCTAGGAGGTTTTTTTCCTAGATATTGGTAAAGAAAAAGGGAAAATTTTGCCTGCTCTGCACTGGAGGTTGATGGTTGTTCATTACATAGGGTGACTGAGAAGAGGTTTGGCATTTTCTCAGCTTCCCCCACGTACTTTGGTGTTGTGCCTCCAGCGGGGCCAGTGATTCTGCATAATTTTAAAGCTTTTTCCCATGGGGAGCTGAATTAGCTACTAACATATTCTGCAAATATTTTGGAATTAATGGAACCCATATAGGTGTTTCTCTGTCTACTCCTTACTACTTTTTTCTTGATTCCTCTCCCTTTTCCCTCACACATTGGATGGTTCCATGTGCAGCTGCATTTGTTACCAGCTGAGATGAGCAAGCTTGTTTGGTGGACTTTTAGAACAGGCTTTACTAAACCACCCCTGGCCTTAATGGCTATGCTCAGACATATCCTATAGAAATAATTTGTATGGATGCAAATTTCTGCCAGTGTGGGTGCAGCATGAGCTGCCCACAATTTGTATCTGGGGCACTGCACCCATTTTAGGTAGATATTGTAGAATCATAGAATAGCTTGGGTTGGAAGGGACTTTTAAAAATCAACTTGTCCAGTGCCTCTGCTATTGGCAGAGTTGTCTACAGCTGGACCAGGTTACTCAGATCCCCATCCAACCTGACTTTGAAGGTTTCCAGGGAAGGGGTCAAATCAAATCCACGTCACATCCAGAGAGGAAACACCTCTATCTCTTCCCTTGTCCCCTCATGCAGTCACTCCATCATAGAAGGCCACTGGGTTGGTCAGGCAGGATTTGCCTTTGGTGAAGCTGTGCTGGCAGTCCCAAATCAGCTCCCTGTCCTCCTTGTGCCTTAGCATAGCTCCAAGAGGATCTTTTCCGTGATGGTCCTGGGCACAGAGGTCAGGCTAACAGGTCAGAGGTTCCCAGAGTCCTCCTGTCTACCTTTTTTAAAAATAGGTGCAATGTTTCCCTTTTTCCAGTCATCAGGGACTTCACCTGACAGCTGTGACTTTTCAGATATGGAGTGTGGCTTGGCAACTACATCAGCCAGTTCCCTCAGAGCTCTGGGATGCGTTTCAGGTCCCACAGATTTACGTATGTTCAGGTTCCCAGGTGTCAGAAATCTGGACTAGTGTATGTAGCTTATCTAGCTGAGTTATAGCTCCCTGAAAAATCTAAGATCCGTGGGATCCCAATATTTCAACAAGTCTCATCTCTTTAAGTTCTTTCCTTGATGTGAACTTGAATCTTGAAATAAAAAAAGAAATTTAAAAATTAATAGAAGCTGTAAAAAATGTATCCTGCCTGCCCTCTCTTTAAAGATTTTCTTCTGTCACGGTCACAATTCCCAGGAGGTTGAAAACAACAGTACTTCAGACATCAACTTTCACCCTTTTTGGCCACAATCATGTTATAACATCCAGTGTAAATGTTGTTGGTTTGGGAAAGTCCCAGTTGCTCACAGCTGTTCTACCCCCTGCAGAAGGAGGAGCTCTGAAACACAAATGAAACAAATGATATGTGCTAATTTGGGGATCTATTTTACCACTTCAACATTATGAGGAAAAAAGCAATCATGTGCTTGCAATTTTTCATTTTCGCCTCTTCACAAGCTTCCAGAATGCTATGACACACCTAATAGTGGTCAGTATTGTAACAGAAGTTTTACCAGAATGCCTTTGAATGCCTTTCCATCCTAGGTGATCATGTATTTCCAAATAAATATGATTTGGGGGAGAAGGAAGAATTCAAAATGAACTCAGTGTGTGTGTAAGGATATGCTATGCTTATAAAAATAAAGTAACTTTTGGTTATCTTATCACTGTGAAACTGATCAAGTACTTTCAGCAAAAGACTCCAGACACATCAATGTACCTATGTGAAAGCTTTTGAAAAATTAAGGCTGATGTGTTGACAGCTGTAATGCCACCAGCTTTTAATCCTTGGTTTCTTTTTTCATTATTAGGGATTCCAGAACATGGGTAGGGGAAGATTAGGTTTATCCACTAACAATATAAAATCCTGTAATCCCTTGAAAGTTTAAAATCTTCCTTGGGCTGGAGAAGGAACACTTTATCAATATGTACAGCTATGGCCTCTTTAAAGGATAAAAACCACATCTCCTAGCTTAAGGGAAGAAGAATCATTTTATATTGGCCTAAGGAATTTTGGTTTTGAACCTTTGCTTCAATTCATGAGAAAGGCTTGAGTGAAGCTGCTATTATTATAGAGTTATTTTGATCCAGGGAAATACCTGTTTTTTGACTCATTTATTGCTTCCCATCTGTAGCTTCCTAAGAGCTTTACAATGGTCAGTAAATACCATGTAACTCTTCTGCCAGGTGTTGACTGGCTGTCATGGGAGCCTCTGGAGTCCTTGTTAAATAACAACCCACAAAGGCACAAGAACCATTAGAAACCTGGGAAGATGAATTTAATGGTCTCAGTGTTGTCTGAGTGATAGTTTCTTGCTTGTGAGAGTTAGTCAAATGCACTTAAGCAAAAGGAACTTCTTTTGGAGCACTGGAACCATGAGAACGTGCCATGAAGAGTTGCCACAAGACGGACACCAGTGCCCAAACCCCCACGTAAGGCAGTTGTCAGATGTTGGGTCTCTCTTTCTTCTGCAGTGATGGCACACTCACAGATTGTCTCTGAAGGCACCGTAGAGTTTCTGTGACCTTTCAGAAACTGGCAAGGGAGATGGGACCTGATCTTGAATCAACTGGAACATGAAGGTAGAGCTAACTGGTGTTCCTGCTTAGAGTGGAGCTCAAATCAGCAGGACTGTCAGGTCTCTAAAATGGTGTTTCATGAGAGACATGCTGTATGGAACCTCAGCTTGGCTGAGGCAAAGAAAACTTCTTAAATGGCTTTCCTCCTACCTTCTCTCAGTGAGAGTCCTGTCCTCTGACATTTTGGGGTGATGTCCTGCCTTCTTTCCTAAGCTGAAAGCCTTTAATGTCTGTCTGCACTGCAACAAACTCTCCAAGGACCCTTACGGGTCTCTAGCAGAGGTATCTTTGTTTTGGACCTCTCAGTTTTGGCCATTTCTGCTCTTCCAGGTACATTCTTACCACAGGCTGATTTACTGTATTCCCTGCCCCTTCATCACCTGACCTGCTTTGTGCTCTAGAAGATGTCAAGGCAGTTCTACATGCTGATGTTCTCTGGGAAAATGGAGTGCATCCTTCCTCTCCCTGTCCTTTCCAAAGGGACAGCAGTCAGTTGCAGGTGACCAAGCAGCCTTCCTCTTGGTGACCAGACACCTGATTTCAACAGGCAGTGCAATACTGAAAGACTTCACAGCGAAACCCAGAAAAATGGCCCAGCAAGAGGCCTCTCCAGACTTTCTAATCCTGGTATTTCTCTGTAGCCACCATCCTTTGTTGCCTCCCATCACTGTTCCATCAGCCTGCACCAGATGAGTTTGTTGCTAACTGCTCCCATTCCTGGCTGGGCCCCCTCATGGTGCTCCCACTGAGTGCACTCATTGCTGGCTTCCCGCACTGCTTGCTCCAGCAGCTGCTTCCACCCTGCTCTCTGCAGGGCTCTACCAGTCACTGTGAGGGCAGGAGTCTGCCTTCCCTCTGCTCCTCTCCCGATCCAGCCCCAGAATGGTTCCGCAGGAAAAGTCCAGATTTCTTGTCACAAAACAGAGGCTTTTAGGATGAGGCCTTTCTGATAAATCCTGGGACCTTTGCCACAGTTCATTTGTCACAAAGTTGCAAGATGCAGCATTAAATCCAACTGACTCCTTCCCCTGAAGCTCATCTGGCACCACTGAGGTTTTATGCCTTGCACAATGTGATTACAAATGAGATCATTCTTTCAAATTCTCAGTTTAGACATTCCTATCATGAAAGCCTCCAAATATGGTATATCAATAGGAAAGTACTGTGCTCCTGTTAGAATTGCTTTCTTTTGTTTCTGCTAAAGGCCCAAAATTTGTCCTATCCCCACCCTCCACCCTTTGGACTTGCTTTTCTTGCTAAGGTATTTGTTTTGCTCTAAGGGAAATAGAAGTCATTTGTCCAGTGAACATAGTTAACAGCCAAATACACAAGAGATACCAAATCTTGTGACTCTTCAGCATCTCTTTTTAGCTGAAATACTTGGAGGAAGATCTCAGAAGCATTGATCAGTTTAATCCATCTAGTGGGAAAGTGTAACTAGCAGGCAGTGCTGCTGGGAGCCCCGTGCCAGGCTGTATAGAACAAGGACAGGGAGCTATCAGCAGTCTGAGAGCCAAATACAGCCCTTCCTGCAGCACAGCACCACAGCCCCTGTGCCCAGAGCTGGCTCAGCCCTCTCAGCTGCCTGCTCCTCTGGAACCAACCTTTATTCTTTACAGAAACCTATTTGGCAGGTCAATGCTCTGAAAACGCTCTGATAACCTAATTTGTCTATATTTTGCTATCTGTTGGCTTTATTAAAGTTATCCCTCATGCTTTATAACCAAGAGCTGACCCTATTTATGCAATGTAGAATGCTGACTGAAGACTAATAGGGAATCCATGTTTAACACAGTTTTCCAGTGAAGAGTCAAAGGTATACACAGCCTGATTAGTGAAGAAATGAAAGTAATTATTATTTTCCTTTTAAAATGTGGTTTCATTTTTAAAATGCTACTTTATAGATCAGTTTCTGAAATGCGTTTTCATGTTTAAATGATCAAGCCCACAACAGAGTTGTATGTTTTCTTAGCTTTGCCAATTTCTTATTGGGAAAACAGTCTTTGGGGCAGGAGAGCCAAGGACAAGTAATTCCCTCCATGGAACAATTTCTCTTTTGATTACTTATGAAGTTTAAACTTAGATTATTCAGAAAAACAAGTCAGTCTTAATGCCCAGAATAGGCTTCTAGAACAGGAGGATTAAAATATTTACCTCAAACCTAGACTCACTGCAGCAATAAATTTATGTGCACATCAAAACTTAATTCTCTTATTCTCATGGATAAAAATAGGGTTATTTTGCTAAAATGTTTTTTTCCTGTAACCGTCTGAGAAATTCAGGCTTTGGAGAGAAAAAAACCTTCTACAATTCTTTATAACTGGGCTCCTACAAATAGAGGTGACATGTTTATACCTTTCTGCCTAAGGAGACTCTAGAAGCCTCATAGATTGCATTGTATTTTTTGTGTTTGTATTTATCATCAAAGGAGCAATAGCTACAGACTGAGGTGTCAGAGAAAATACAATGTCAGCTTACAAAGAAGTGTTAGAATTTGTTTTGGAATTTGGACATTTTAATTTGCGTCAATATTCATTATATTCATAAAAAAACAATGGGGGGTTTCATGTTAGAGAAAACAATTATTTTGTGGATTATAACTTAAATAGAGAAGTTTTCTTGTGCCCTAACACAAATTGTTGAATCTGTCTTTAGAAGTCAGTAATTTATTTTTTGTTTCAAACCTGTATAATTTTTGAGACTCTTGGACTCTGTGGGAGTATTTCCAATCACTGCAGTGGGCAGTGAAACAATTTCATTTAAATCTCTCTGCTTTTCAGCCCATTGTTTCTTTTTTCAATATAGTGAATGAACCATTCTCAGTTTCTCAGTACTAATGAGCCAAGCCTACAAATGCTTATTTGCAAATGTACCCTCAGCCATGGGAACAGCTCTGCTGAGCTCTGGGAGCTGGGTATGCACCGACATCAGGGCGTGCACTGCCATTCCTCAGGGACCATATGTGTGTAAGTGGATCAGGAGGAAGTTATTTAGCAATTGCATTGCTTAATTTTCGTCTCTGAAATACAGTCATAACGGCCAGTTCAGAAGAAAATTTCAGAGATAGTAACTAGAGAGAAAGGGAAACCACACTGCACATCTAAATAAAGTTGAGCAGTAGAACCGTTCCAAGAATCCTCTTAATGTGTTTGGATCAAACTTGAAGTTTCAGTATGAACGTCCTGAATTGTTTTCCCTGTAAGGCTCTGCCATTTACATTTTTAAAGCTTTGTACATTTTCTCTGATTTTACCCTGTTTGGAAAAAAGAAACCTCTTAGGTGCATTATAATTGCTTTAAAATAGCACTCTGTGAATTAAAAAATAGAAGGGTATCTATAGCTATTCTTTCAGCTTTTGAGAGTCCTCAGGTGCTGGGAGTCTGGGTGAGACGGCAACCCATACTTTGGCATTGCTTTCCTGGGTATGGATACAATAAAATTTATTCTTATGTGGTGCCCTTCACAGAGAAAATCCTCACCAGAATGGCTTCAGGCTTAGCAGGACTGTGCTACTGCAGATATTTCTAAATATATTGTCCTCCGAAAATCAGTATTTTCTCCAGTTCTACCTCTCCCAGTCTGGAAATAATTGGGTTGTGCTACTGATTCTGGCTCTAGAATAAAAACTTGAATTAAAAATTGCAATTTCTGTGGAATAATGATATCTTTATCTTTGTCGTTGTAAGTGATACTATAAACTAAACTGCCAAAAATGTTAGGCCTTGTGTACTGTTTAAAGTTCTGGCAAACAGATATTTCCTTGTTTTCAGCTGCAGAGGAAACCTTCACTTATTTTCATTTCTTAATTTCTTGTTCTTGAACTTGGCAGGCATGTTATTATTTTGATATAGATAGGAAGTAATCTATGTATGTATGTGTATAAATAAGTGTGCAGATGCTTATTTGTGCATAAGCCTTGAATATCCAGTTGTCTCTAAAAGCATCACTCCTCCTTTCAAACTTCCTGTGGTTTAAAACTCAGTTTTCCTTTGACACTTCCATGCAAGGAAACACACTTGTTATTTCTTTGCACACTGGTGTGCCAGGTGGGGCCTGCCAACAGTAGTCCCTTAGGGCTGTAACACACACACCCTGTGCCAACTGCCAACCTCTCCACGTTCAGAAATCATCAGTCAAGTCCCAGAAAAAAAATTAGAATGGCTTAAATATTATTGCCCTTCAGAGAAATCATGCATTCGTGGATCTCTTGCCTGTCTCTTGTATTATTCAGTGTCATGTTTTTGTAGCTGCTTCTTGCAGCCAAGAGGCTGAGCCACACCCATCCCCCAGTCATTACCAGTGGTGGTTGGTGTTCTGTCTGACTCCCAGCAGTGCTGATTCCCAGCAGTGGAACTGTGATGCAGGCACTGCCTACCTGAGCTGAGAACACTGCCTGCCTTCCCCTGCCATGCCCTGCCTTGTGATGTCCAGCTGAGCACACAAACTTGTGCGTTATTTTCTTGTAGCTCAGGTTAGGTTCTCTCCTTCAATCCGTTCCTGCTGTCATTGAAAGCCTTGGTGGTAGTTTGGTACTGGGAATTTTCCACATACAGCTGAAAAGGCTCTGGATGGCCTTCAAGCACTTAAGTCATAAGGCAAGATTCACAGTTTCCATGTCAAGAAATATTCTTGTCTTAGCTCAGTAGGAAGAGGACAGAGAGATATTTTTTAATTATCTTGCTTTTTTGTAGTTTATCCTAAGCAAATGTTTGAGCATCAGAGATATTTCTATTTTTGGCGAGTAATAATGTCAGTCTTTTTTGCTTCATTTGCTTGTGATGTGAAATGCTTGCCAGGCAAGAGTAAAATATTCAGGTCTCATTTACATTGAAAATTACTCTCTCATGGTTTAGGGGAAAAGATAGAGTTATTTTTTTTTTCTGACAGGTGTTCTTTTGTTGATGATGGTACATGCAGCCATAAAGTGATGTTCTATGAGGCTTTAATGCTTTTCATAAGTGCACTGCCAGCCTTTAAAGACTGTAAATGTTAAAGACCTCTTCTCCAGAAGAGGAAAAAAATGAGTCTCTGTCTTTGGGGAGAAAATGACCTATGATAGCAGAGTACTTTGATTGTGCAAGTTCAAATCCTTGACAGATTCAATCATATGAGAAATATAAGAAGCAGCTATAGGTGAATTTTGTAATCTTTTCAGGGTGAGCATCTAAAAATTCAGATGATTATCTGCTACTTCTTGACCTGTGAGTTTCATAAGAGAAAACTTTACTCCTATCACTTCAGTTAGTAATGCAAGAGAATTAGGGTTTCAAGTATTTTTGAAGAAATTTCAATGACTGACTGTGGCCAAAATAATTTAATGTTTGTAACGGTATTTTAAATTTTGGGCTGTTTCAGATCTTGATGATGTTTGGTTTGACTGGCTCAAATTTTGAGTTTGCCATGTTTATCTGTTCTTAAAGAATGACAGATGTTTGTATTTTTTTTTTTTTAAATGAACCTGCCAGGTAGAATTTTTTTTGTTCAACAGAATTTCCAAAAGTGAAAGCTTAACAGAAAAAGCATAGGGAAACCTTCAGTGATAGGAATGCATTTGTGTATCTTTTAGCTGATTTTCCAGAAAATCCTTACAGCAGGTTTCACAGCTTCTGGAATGTTATGTTCCACATTCTCAACTACTCAAGTGTGTAGTTTTCTGGTTGTCAGATCTCAATACCAAGAACGAGCAAATGGGAGAACAGGAATGGTAAAATAAGCTGAAGAAGAGTTTCAATGGACAGAGCTCTTCAGGAAGTTCACAAGCTCTGGAGAACCTTGATTGGCATGTGGATTGATTTTATGGGTAGGAAAGGTTTGATACTGAGTCACAGAGAAAATGCCAAGATCTTTGACAAATTCAAACCCTTTGGGACTGGAACACAGGAGAGGAGATAGATCATGAAGTACTATCTGTATTTGTACTTTAAAACTGTGAACTTTAGTCACTACCTATTGATTGCAGTGCTTTCAGTTCCCCTGTTGTGCTGCCTTCAGCTGCTCACATCTTCCTGTATTATCCTGCTTGTCACATAAATTGTTTGATCTCTTCTTGTACTTTTGTCACAAAAGCTACTCTGAGCTGGACTGAACATGTGCAGTGATCTTGCCAAAATGTATGTGGATGACAAGGCCGACGAGTGACAAGCTCACTTGATTTGGTCCCTGTGCAACACTACAGGAGTTTGGTCTGGAGAAATTTATTGGATCTTAAAATGCTTGAACAGAGATGATAAGCAGACAGTTGTGTCTGGATCCATAAGCTATAAACAAACAAGTTTTATTTGGTTCATAAAACTATTATCATTTTCTGTTGACGAAGTGATGCTGGTATGTGGTACTGAAATTAAGAACGACTAATGATGAAAAAATTACAGACCCACCCAAAGCCTGAAGCTTTGTTGTGATGTGAACTGCTTTGTCCTTTCACATAAGGATTCTCTTATACCCCAAATTACAGCCTTTTTTATGACCTTATGGAAAACATATTATTTTTGAAAGAGAAATCATGTTCAAATGGGTCTTATCAGCTACCACCAGCCTCTACTAATTTCCTTCATCTCTGTTCAAAAAAGAAAACATTAAAATCTGAATTGTCTTAGAAGCAAAAGGGGCTTCTCACCTCTAAATCAGCTAAAGGGTGGGAGAGGGGCACTTGCAGTGACTTGTAGCACTGCTCCTATTTCAGCTGTCAGTGTCATGTCCTGCAGGTGTTTGTGCTGCCAGTGCTCTTCAGTGCAGAAGCAAAGGACACGTGGGGTGTGAAGTCAGATTGGCCACATGTGCTGTGGAACCACGGGATTTCTCTTACTTAACCAGTACCTATGGTTTCACTCATGATCTGTAATGCCTCTCCTCTTAACTCACTGACTGGGTCTGTGTCTCTATTCCTAGTCAACATTTAAGGTCACTGCATGTTTGTATTTTCAGGTTTTCTCTGTGGGTTGTTTGAAACATTTCCATGATCTGTTGGTGACTTGTGTATCTGGAAGTTATTGATGATCAGCTAGTTGTGGCAAACTGCTGGGTTTTATGCATTATGTTCCACATTCTCAATGAATTTTATGATTGTCTTCTATGACATTCCCTCTCCAACTCCTACTGTTGGGGAAAGGGATGCACCCACTGCACTGAGGCCTGGGGAGACCACAGCAAAGGGCTTACGTAGCTGCAAAAGGGAGTGGCACCCGTGATGCTCAGGCAGTTTTTCTACACGTGGGTGACAGGCACTTCACAGATAAAGGGTCTTCAGATAAAATCCTAGGAGCACTGATAGCTAACACAGGCGGTGCTCAGGCAATAAAAAGGACCTGGGTGAATCTCACTGTTGGTTTCCAGTATTTTTGTAACAGACCACAAGACAAATGCTGCCTGTGAGGGGATTTTACCTGTGTAAATGCCTTTTTCCACAATTTCTTTCTGTTTTAGTTCTGTTTAGGAAGGATGAAGTGACATCTCTTTAGGGTCTGATTTCAGGATGAACCAGGCTCTAACACTGATACTTCTGTGTCTTCCTGCCTGTGCTTGACTATTATTCTGAGACCTAACTGTTGGCCCTTGAGACGCTGATATATTTAATTGAATTGTGAAACATGACAGAAGCTCATTTTTCAGACTTTAATCTTGGGGAGTTTCCAATGTGTACGCAGACAGAGTTGTAATTCTCAGTAGTTCCAGAGGCCTAACAGATTCTAAGATCATTAACATTATGTTCTTTATGGCAGAGGGTGTGACCATAAATTATGTTGGTATGAGCTTGAATAGAACTTTATGAGCTGAATTCTGCTGAGGCCCTGAAACCTTGTGCTGTTACAGTTGTAAGCAAGGATGCAGGAGCTAATAAAAAGGAGAAATTTCAACACTGGTGCAATTTGTCAATAGGATCTGTTAGTTCAGTGGAATTAAAGCTCCCTCAAATTACATTTTGTTTTAATTCTGTTCAATGGCATTTTAACTTTTTTAATATTGTGCTTTTATTTACGCTAAATTTTTTTGCCTCTGAAATGTTTGTAAGCACAAGAAGAAATATTTGTGCTCCTAATTGCTCTTCAAAAAACAGATCTTTCCTAGTCATGTGTAGTATAAATATAATTTCCCTCTTCAAGATGGAGTCTGATTTCAGATTGTGTTTTCATAGAGGGTAAAGATTAGCGCTTCCTTATTGGTGCTGCTCATATCCTTGCTCTGTATACTTTATTAAAACTGCTAGAAATGCTTCTCAAAGGCTGAGTTCTGGAATTGTAAAATCAAGTTTCCATAAGCTGAGGGAAATCAAAATGCCTCTTCTGCATGGAGTCTTAGGAGTTGGACTATGCATTTGCATTTGCCTTGACTCAGGTTACCCATTCTGATGCCTAGTTTAGAAACTTTCAAAATCAGTTGAAAATCTTTTATTTATAGGCTTCATGTCCTTCAATCTCTTTTTTAAAATTATTATCACTGAATTGCTATGATGAGAGGAACGTTTGTGAAAGACATCTGTTAGCTGCAGTGATGGCTGTTCTTCCTCGCTCTGCTGTACCAGCACCAAGTGGGCTGCAGAGCTGCACATTTAGCCAGGTGCAGTAGGCTGTTGTTGTCTGTCACACAGCTCCTCACATCCACTGAACTCGCACCACTCTGCAGGGCCAAATTAGATTTGTGTGAAATGGTAGCTGAGCCAGCAGCACTGTGTAGCTCCAAGTGACTACGTTAATTAGGAGCCAAACCATAAAGAGTAGCATCTCTGCAAGGAGAATGCTGGCATGCTAACTACATCTGTGGCAAATTGAATTAAGAGAAATCCTATTATCTTGCTTGGGATTCTGCTTTCTACTGACAACATGTGTCAGTGTTACTGCAGGTCAGTTACTGCAGAGATATTTCATTACTGTAAAAGGTTCTCTTAGAACAATGCGTAGAGACAAAAACTAAGCACAACTCCTGTGAATGATAGCAAGAATATTATTTAAAGTTGAACTAAAGAAGTGGTTTACCTTTTTTCCTCTCTGAATTGGAGAGGTGAGGTGACAGAGTCATCAAAGTACGTGGAATGTTCATGATTTTGATGCTGTATCTAAACACCTTTGCTGTCAGGCTGTTGTCAAGCTAATACCAGAGAGCTCTTTTAGAGACAAGTATTTGTCATAGCACTTATAACTTTGTCTTGCTCTGGGGCTTGTTTTTAGCAGTTTATAAACATGTTCATGTAAACCAAGTATATTCAGCCGTATATGTATCTCTTCTTTTATAATCTTCCATGGTTTTCTGCAAAGAATACAGAAACCATTAAATTTTCAGTTCCATAAGTGAGCTAAAAGATTGAGAGTGAAGGACAGGCACACAAATAGAAGCACATGTAAAAGTCCCTTACCTACAAGGATCCTGGGGTTAGGGGTAAACAAGCAAACAGAAACATGGGGTTAACCCTTTGTACCTCTGCTAAACTGGAATCGTTGTTTCAGTTTGGTGGCAAGATCAGACAATAGAGTTGCACATTTAGCTGGACTGTGGCACTGACTTTTTCCTGTAGGGAATAAGAGAATGATTAGATTTGAAGTATGTAGTGTTGATGTTTTCAACATTAAAGATAATGTACTTTTTTAACATTAAAAGCATTAGAACCCAAATATCCTAATAGGGACATAACCTTGGATATCAAGTACTTTGTCTCACTGAATTTTACTTAGGAATTTTCCTTAATGATTTACCAATGAAAAAGAGCCTGATATACCATGTTGCATTTTTGCATAAAAATAACTAAGGAGTCTAGTAAACCAGTCATACTATTTCAGATATTCTAACTTTTCAGACTGCCTCTTGCACAGAACACCTTCCACTGTATACCTTCTTCCACAGAACTTCAATTGAATTAATGACATACACTTTAGCAGTTACTCTCTGTTCTGATCCACATCTTAAATTCTATTCAAATGTGCTATGGTGATTTACTTCTTTCACTTTTGATTTAAAGGAGAAAAATTATCATAATTTTAGAGGGGGAATGTAACTATCAATGAGAAAGCAAGTCCTTTCCATCCTCCTGGTATGGGCTGCCTACTGAATCAGTGTAATAGGGACTCTCTGTCACTTCAACCCCAGCACAGAATCACAACTTGGACAAACCTACCGCTGAGATTCTCCAGCCATCATAAGTGTCATTAGATTTAGTTCCCTTTATTTACAGGGAATATTTCATTTTCATGAAAATACCAGAACATCAGAACAAAGCCCCTCCTTTTAAGTCTGATTCTGAGGGATTAACTGTTAGGAACAAGGAGACATAATAGCCAAGGGTGCTTGCCTGTTGCTGTTAGGCAGCAATCTCTTGGATGCATGGCTATGCTGAGTACTGCACAGCATGTGTCACTCAATGGTGTGGTACATGACACTGTAGGAGCTCTTTTCTCGTCTTGACTGGGTTTTTTTAGTTCCTATGTCCATTTGCTCTTTGGCTTTTTCTTAGACTGCTAATGATGAATGAAAATTGCTGTTACCAGCTGTTCTGATTGTAGCAATTTACCATCACCATTCTAAAAGTGAGAAAGTGATCAGTACCTGCTGCACTTCTCCAGGTGCACAGCCTTTGCCAGAGCAGTGGAAGCGTGTTCTGCTCCCCTGCATCCTTTCTGCAGTGCTGTGTGAGGGTCCCACTCTCAGGGCAGCTGTGCAGGGCAGCCAAGGAGAAAGGTTCAGAGAATCAGAGATACCAGGTTGGAAGGGGATGTCAGGGATCATCTGGTTCAGCGTTTCCTGGCAAAACCATGGTCTGGACAAGATAACCCAGCACCCTCATCAGCTAGGTCTTAAAAGTATCCAGTGTTGGGAATCTATCACTTTCCCAGGGAAATTATTCCACCAGCTAATTGTGCTAATTGTAAAAAATGTTCCTTTCATGCCAATTGTAATCTCCTCAGTAACCTGCACCCATTGCCCCTATTGCTTTGATAAGAAATAGCCCAGCAATGCACTTTTGTGTCTCAGCATGTGGAACACACCCTTTGCAGCAACAGGAGGACAAGTTTCGTTTTGGGCAGTAACCATATGCTGCAGAGAGTCATTCTCTTAGTTGCTTTTTGGCTTTTAGAGGAGTATCCTCTGATCCTGGAAATTTTTAGATTTAAGCTCCCAGAATTCAGGCTTTTTTTTTCTGTATGCATTTACATAAAATTTTTACTTTTTTGGGCTTTCTTTTCCTGCTAATAATGCCCATTACTCAGCTATTAAAATCTCTTAGCTTAATTTGTTAGTCCTTTTTACCAGCAGATATAAATTTACTCTGAGACTCTAATATCATGCCTTTAAACATGTCTGTGCTGTTTGTAAGAATTTTGCTTTCAGTTTTTCTTCTTAATAAGCCTTCTCTCTGTTAAAAAACTTTTAAAGAGATGATTTGTCACTGACAAAGATTTTTTTTTTCTTTCTTCTTTTGGCTTTTCCATCTGCAATGATGCTGGATATGATGCCATTTAGTTGTCATTACAGAGCTAATTATCGTATTTATCTTGTGAGCCACGTCTTTTTCCCTGATCGGGACTAAACAAAAAACTATTTCTTCAAGACCTTCCCCTAATGACTTCCTCGGTCTTCTGTATCCCAGGTGCTCTAGACAGATGATGTCTTCTCTGAACCTTGTTTGCTCTATGTGGAATATTTGAAAAAAAAAAAAAAAGGTAAAATCCATCTCCTTTCAAATATTTGGATGGGATATTTCAAGAGAACATTCTCAATCTGTGTGTACTGAAGGCTAAGATCTATCCTCATCCGAAAAGCCCTAAATACATCTAAAAATACGTCTAAGCACAGCATTCTTGTATCAGTTGCTGGACTATTATTAATGTCCCAAGTGATCTTGCACTAACCAAGATTGCAGCACCGTGGACATCCTGGAGCAGTGACTGAGCCTCAGCCACTCAATGGGCAGCAGGTTCCTGCACCCTGCACTGGGGCTGAGGCTGGGGCTGGGGAGAGCAGCTCCCTGCAGAGCCTGATTATCGTGGGGGGATAATCCCTGAATTTGCACACCCAGGCCTCTGCCTTCCCCACAAGCTCCTGGTGCAGGAGCGTTCATCGACCACTCAGAGCCCTGGGGCACATGATCGTGCTCCTCAAAGGGAAAAGGAGAGGGGAGCCCCGAAAGGGAATGGGTTTAAAACAGCTCTGTAATGCTTGCTTACATCAGCTAATGTTCAGTCTCACAAAGCACTGCTCTAAGTACTAGAAATTATGTTGGACATGATGTGTGTGTGTGTATATATGCAGGTTCAGAATAATCACCCTGGTACCTACAGGAAACCCAATTTCCCAAGAACAGCCAGGAGTACCTTGTAAGTGGCAGGTGTCATAACCTTTGCACATCTGAACTATGTAAAGGTTAATTATATTCCACTCCACTGCAACTATGGTTACATTCATGGGACTTCGTGCTTAATGCTGCCTTTTAAGTGATGTGTTACTGTAGAGATGAATTATATGAATGCAGAACTATAATTATTCACATCAATTACAATAAGTTATTATACTTAAAAAGTAGAGATAAGAAATGTATTTATTATAAATTATTCTGAATAGAGTATATTCTGGTTTGCAAATATTTCGATAAATGATCTTTATTTTCTGATACTGCATTTTTTATTTTTTAATAGTTCCTTGCTTGTCTGGACAGCTGATTTTCAGCCTGTGGATTGTGATCAGTAAACTTTGACTGTTCCTTACAGCCCAAACAGGCCCATGTTGTTCTTATGCTGGGACCCCGGAGCTGGATGCAGCAGTGCAGGTGGGGTCTCAGCAGAGCAGAGCAGGGGGGCAGAATCTCCTCCCTCACCTGCAGTTCACAGTGCTCTGGATGCAGCCCAGGACATGTTTGGCTCTCTGGGCTGCAGGTCATGTTAAACTTCTGGTCAACCAACACCCCAAGTCCTTCTCCTCGGGGCTGCCCTTAATCCATTCTCTTCCCAGCATGTATTTTTGCTTTTTGTTTATACTTTCTCTTATTGTAGCAACTGTCTCAAAAACCTCTCTGTTTGAGAATGTATTTTAGTGCTACAGTATAGAAAATCACGAAGGCAAAAGAGCAGCTACCTGTGGAGATAATAACCATGATCAAAAGGAACTGTACTTAGAGCAAAGACAGGTGCTATTGTTAGGTGTACGTGTGGCTCTGCCTCCCAGAACCTCGGTATGTGCTTTTCCCTAAGGAAAGGTTGTCTTTTGTCTTAGTCAGTGCATTGATAATTACCAGTCATCCAGGTATGTGATGTGAATATCAGAGCTCACTCCTGAGATCATGCTGCTACTACACGTTCACTTGGACACTTAAATTACCACCGACTGGGTCATGACTACTGTAAGTTTTTGTATATTAGGGAGAATATATACACAGACATGGAGTGAGCAGCACTGGCTGGCAGCAGTGAGAGGCCTTGGAGCATCTGTACAGGGAGCAGCTGTTTGTGGCTTTGTTCATTTACAGTCCTGCTACCAAAATTCCCCTCTCTCTTTCTGTCGCTGATTGGAAAGAGTTATTGTTGCTCAGGTCATTACAGAATCATCGTGAGTGAGAATGGGAGCCAGGTCCAAGCCATCTAATTGTGTGTTAGTGCTGAAGAGATGAGCCCTGAGGCCCTGCTGGATCTGTACTTGGTTACCAAACAGCTGCTGGTATTCCCACTAGCTCGATGTGAAACCCTGCACAAGCCATGGAGCTTAGCAAGAGCTCTCAGGACCCAGGGTGCACCCTGGTACTGCTGCTGCAGTATTTCTGTTACTGACACGGCAGTGGGATCTAAACTGAAATCTAACCCAAAACAGGAAATCAGACTTTTTCCTACCAAAGAATAGACTTATTTCATAGCTTAGGGACCAATTAAAACTCGGAACTTTCCTTCGTTCTGTGATTGAATTTGTTGCATTTCTTGAAGGATGGTGGTGACTGCTCCACTGCAAGCCATGCCTCCAAACTTTTTGGAGTTTGCCCCTCAGCTTTCTTCATAGGCTTGTGTACTCCTCACAGACTCCTCGTGAACACAGAATTTGTTAGAATGTTCCCTTGTCAGAAAGCTAGAATGTCAACAAATATTAAATCTTTCTAGTGTTGCTTTTCAAAGACACATCAGAGAGAATAAGGAGTGTGTAACAAAACAAAACAAGTTGTCAAACTGATATGAATCTTAAAAATTAAAGTTCCTGCCTTGAAATGGTGCATAGACTCTGCCAGGTGTTCTCTGCCCTGGTTTTGTTACCTACACAGTCTAATTATGAAGGAATCTGAACTCAGTGGTAACACCACAGCACGAGACACTGAATCATCATTCATCCTGTAACACTGAGGGAACAACTTTGACATCAGCTTGCTTAGTCCTACATCCCAGATTCAGGAATATGCTCTTGCAGGAAACCTTATGGCAAAAGAGTATGGAGATTGCCATTGTGCTGGAAAAACATATTCCTGCTGATCTTCCAGAAGCGTTATAAATTATGCAGCCACTGTAACACAGTATCATCATCTGCCATGTCCTGTATGCGATGCAGCTTGGATGCTATGAAACATTGCAGGTTTGCAATGAAGTAAGCAAGTGTAGACCCATGATGTGTTTAATTAGGTGATCTAAGTCCCCAGTTCCCCTAAGTTTTCATAAATGTATTCACATCCTTTCTATAGTAGATCAAAACTCATTCCCTTTGCTTTGATGACAGCCCTCTCAGTCTAGGAGCAATGAAATAGATTTTTGCAGAGATGAGAAAAGGCTTGAATGCAGTGAGTTGCTTCTGATTTCAGAAAACAGGCAAAGCTCCAGAGGATCAAATTCTGACCTCAGCTGCTGTGGATTGCAACTTGTGCAGCACCATTGGCTCCCCTGGATTTACTCCTGCCTTTCTGTGGTGTGCATGAGAACAGCTAGAGCCTTTCTGTGTTCGATGTGGCTCTGCTGGGGTGATTTGTGCAGTTTGAAATGGCTGCTGGCTGCTGGCTCACCATTCATTTTCGGTATCAGGCAATCCAGGATTCTGTGGCATTCTAGTCACGACATGTAACAGAACCCCAAAGACAGATTATGCAGTCACAGCGATGAAAATTGATTACTAAGCACTCAATGAGTCATCTGCCTCAGGAAGTAACTACTTCAATCTATTATTGTCGATGTCCTGATGGGTCAACCAGGACGTGAAAAGGAATTTGCATTAAATTGATTTGAGTGTTTTTCTAGAAATAACATCACTCAATCAAAGGAAACATTCAGACAGAGCTAGGGAGAACTGACTGAATTTGATTTGGGAAGACCAAGCAGCAAGGGATGAGCAGGCTGATTCAGATAAAAATATAAATGGGATTTAGAGCACCATAAATCTCACATTTCGGAATGAAGAGTTGGAACAATTCTTAACAATTTCTGCAATGCAGATTGCGCTGCACATTTTGGAAATCTTTTATTTGCTTATTGATCTGTGTGTGTACATATCTACATTGACACATCACCCAGTTATGTGAACAGTGTGTTTATGCAAATCGTGTGCTTAAATATGCACTCACCATAACCAGGTGCCAGCAGGTAACAGAACAACATGGCCAGTTTCCAATTCTCCCAGGTGACTTTGCTGCTCTGAGCTCATATGAAAACTGGAGAGTGGAATGTTCCTCTTCAAATATTTTTTCCTTGTCAGAGCTGAAGACTTTCCGAGTGAGCAGTGCACCACTCAGTAGAATTCAATAAGGGATGAATCATAGTGAAATGTCATTTCCTTCTCATTAATCTTAGTCTTAAAGTGATTCATCCTCTCTCCCTCATGCTTGTACGGGGTGGGTGTTCTGGCACCTGAAATTGTAGTGAGTTTCTGCTATCATGTTATTCCCAATAGCTTTGTATCTTCTTCCGAGATTACTACTCATCATTTGAGAGTCCAATTAAAACTTCACACTTTAAAGAACTTGCTCCTTACTGGATACATGATTTGTGAATTCTTCTCTTATTGATTTTTAGTCAGTCTTTATATCAATTCCAGTAAGTTCTATCTGAGTAATGATTTTGTGATTTGGCCTAAGAAATTACAGGAAGATCTTTTCCAAAAATGACTGTTGACTTGATTTGTTTCAGTTTTTGGCTTTCCACTCTGAAGCATTTATGAGGCTGTGATAGCTGAGGACATATATAATTGTTATTGTTTCAGAGAGTTGGGGCTCTTGGAAATGTCTCAGTCTGGAGACCCCAAAACTGTGGGATTCACAATCACTGTTATAGTTGAAAATAGCTTTAATACATGAGGCTTAACCCTGAAGCAAGGAGGAAAAGGACAGGGAAGGATGTTGGAAAGCCACGTGCTAATCCATTATTGAAACTGCACAAGAACCAGCTCAGTGTGTTGGATACAGGATGAGCAAAATCTCTCAGAGAATAGAGGAAAGACCCAACAATCACATTTTCCTCTGAATAATCTATAAATGTCATCTCCTTCTTTAGTGGATTTATGCTTATCCTTCCTCTGTCAGACAGGTCCAAAAAAAGCAAAGAAACTGCTCAGTAAGGGAGGGGATTAGAGAGCTGACCACTATTTCAATTGACTATTATTTGCTCAAAAGTCCAAATTATATCACATTTCTCATTAGAAATCTGAAGAGGTTTTGAAAAGGATTTACCCTTTTTATATGTTACATAACTAAATAGCAAGGTATTCCTGCCTGAGTCATGATGTACATACATTGATATACAGAAATATGCACTTTATTGAACAAAACTCTTATTACTTTAGCAGTCAGGAGCCTAGGAGGTAGCAAAAAGTGATCATGGTGTTGCCAGATAAACCCTCCAGTAGTAATATTCACATTTTTCTGACAAAACCAAAACATACCAATTGGAAAAATTGATGCCTTGATAGCATATATTGCTATTCACTAAGGAATAAAAAAGAAAGAGTAAATTTAAATGTGTTTCTTCTGTTTTTGCTTTATTTCACTCATCATTTGTTCTGGTAATAGAATAAATATGCTCTTTTCTCCCTCTTTTTGACTGCAGGTGCTTATGTTTCTCCATCATGCAGTTAATTGGTTTATATTGATGCAGATGCAACAGTAATAGAATCTTTATATTTTCTTCTAATTTAAACATCTGTGAGATTAAGATTCAGTCCTGGGCATGTGCATGGGGAATTGGAGTTATGTGTTTTGACAACACTGTGAACATATCCAACAGTAATTAAATATTTGGGGATAAATGGAAAGTCAGTGTCAAGCTGCTCAAAATGTATGGTGGGCCAGAGATTATTGGGTAGTTCTGCAAAGATTAACCTTGCTGCTATTACTGCCATGATTTCATTTCCCCAAAACCATGATGTGTTACATGAGCTGAAGTTCCTCTCTCTAATGGTGTAGCCAAATAGCCAGTTCTGCAGTGTCTATTAGTTATAAATAGTCATCATTGAAGGAAGATCCTAGAGAAAGCCTTGTAATTCCATTTTGTGCTCAGTGTTCTACCAATTTGTAACTGGAGACAGTGTCTCTGGCACTGCCTTACGTCTGCTAAAAACAGCCCGTGAGCCTAAGAGCCCAACCACTGTATGAAGTTAACAGGATAATAATCACTTCTGAAACCTCCACCTGCATGGAGTAAATTTGGGAAAACAGGGAAAGGAAGTAGTAATGATTCTTTCCTACACTGGTGAGCTGAAAAGTGCATCTGCGTTAATGTTTCAGTTTGGCTCAGAAGAGGAATCTCCCGAGTGTCCCTGTTTGTTGTGCTTAGGTTTGCCTTGGAGGATGGTCTTGGAGGGAACTCTGATTTCATTCCAATGAAACTGGGCTGAAAAAGTGACCTAGAAATGTACCTTATTCACTCCAAATGCTGATGAGCATTACATACATGGGACCAGCATAATTTATCCAAAGTTAATCTCTGTAACCTGTAGTGCAATGTTGAATCCCACGAGCTGTTCCACTCCACAGCAGCCCTTCTGCTGGGCTGCAGTACCTGCTCCTTGAGGGATATCATGGGCTTGCACAGACACTTAGGTCCCAGTTCAGCAAAAGAATTAAGTGAACATCTACTGTTAAGATTTTTATTGATGTACAGTGGTTGCTGGTTTAGGTTCCTGGCAAGAATTAGAACGTACAAAAGGCAAAATGAAAAATGCTTAAATTTTACCAGAGAATGATAAGGGATCAAGGCAGACAGTAATTTAAGACTGAGCACAAGCTCCAAGATGGAACATAGGCATTGATCTGTTCCTATAAATAACATGGATGAGAGGCCTGAAGTACTTTGAACATAACAGTAAAACTTTTAAATTATATCCCTGATCTCAAAAAAGAAAAAAAACAAGTAAAAGGTCGATGAAGTTCCTTAATCCAAGAGGTAACATGATCAAAATGAATTTCAGGACAGCTAAGTCAGGCCAGAACATTACAAACAGTTTGAGTCTGACAGACTGAAATGAAAGTTGGTCAAGCAGGAGGACAGAGGTACAGGGAAAGGAGAGTCCTCACTGAGATTTGGACTTGGAATTTTGATTTTCCTGTATTTCCTGAGTTTAAAAAGCTGATAATCAAGATGAAGTTTGGTTTGTGGGAGAATTTACAGCCAGTCGAATAGCTCTGTAAAAGCATTGTCTTGCCACTTTACACAAGGGTTCTGGTACACCACAGGGTCCTGTAAGGACTATGTGAGTAAGTGCACAGGGAAGGGCAGGCAGCTCTCTGCCCTCCTCAGCCAGAGATGGAAAATGAGATAACTTCCCCAAGCCCAGGAGGTTCACCTCTGCCTCTGCAGTCCATGTGAGACAAACTGCCTCAAGTGCATGTGCTCAAGATCAGTCACATCTGAAACGTCTGCTCTTGGGTAAGGCCACAGTCCAGGGACAACACGAAGGCAGCCAGAGTCTCTCTTTCTCCAAACCAGTTCGGTTTGTTTTTTTTTTTAAATCAGACCCTTGTAACTGATTTACTCTGAAATTCCTTCACGATTTTGTCCAGCTTGTGCTTGTGGGAGCATCACTTCAAACACACCCCTCTGCCTGCACACTGTTATTGTGGCTGCCACATCCCTTAATGCAATTGACTTCCTTAATGAAGAGAGCATGAAACTTGCACAATAACAAATCTGTCATGCAAGAACTGATACTTCAAGATTGTGCTCACTTGTATTTACAAGAATAAAGTTGCCCATGGATAAGTGAATATTGCTAGCTGAAGATTTCCTGATAAATCACAAGAATTAATATTTTTATTATAATTGTTTTTTAAAATAAGTAAGTGGTTGGGAAAGTGGCTGGCTCCAAGAAGGCAATTCTTCATTAAAAAATGGGCTACAAGGGTTTTATGACATATTCTTTGTGGAAAATTTTACTTCCCAGTTATTTAGACTGAAACACAACTGAAGCCAACCAGAATAATCTCATGCACCATCTCTGCAGATCCTGTCCCACTGAAGGGTCATAATTGTATTAGCAGATCTCTCAGCATCAGAGTCAAAGAAATTGAAAAAAAAAGAGAAACTTGGTCAGTATCTAAAGTGTTAGGAGTAAATATACACAAATTGTTGCAGTTAATTTTGTTATTAAGAGTTTGATAATGTTTGAACAATAAATTACTTAAAACAAATTAATGTATTGTTTCTTGACCTGAGCAATGTGATTAGAAGAGCATAACCATGGCTTTGTAATGGCTAGACTATGAGCTGGAATAGGAATGCTGATGAATTTTAAATTATGTCATTTGAAGCCAGAAAGCAGGGGTATGACTTTACATGATTCCTGAAATAAAACATTATTTAGATTCTGTCATTAAGTGTGCACAAGTTCTGTCCAGTCAAGTTAATAAAATCATCAGCTACCTGAGGTCAGTAAGTGCATTGCATTTGTAAGCAGAAATAAAGAAAGAAAGTGGACTGGAGATATAAAATAGGATGATACAAACTATCCTAAATGTTCTTGTCCTCTGGCTTATATAAAAGTATGGTCCCTATAGACAGTCCATAGTGTCTGTCCATATTACTGGACCCCCCGGGAAACTGCCACCAGGGGCAGGGGAGCAGAGCAGAGCTGGCAGATCCTTAAGGAGATTTTCCAGAGTGCCAGAGCCCTCCATCCACAGGGGTAAGGAATTGGGCAAGGAAGGCAAGTGGCCAGCACGGCTGAGCTGAGACCTGCTGGGCACACTGAAGGGTGGGGAGGAGGTGCACAGGCAGTGGGAGCGAGGACACAGATCCTGGGAGGAGCATAGCATGGCCATGAAGTTCACAAGGAAAGTAAAGAGTAAGAGGAAGGGCTTCTGCAGGTGTGTTGGACAGAAAGGGAATGTCCAGGAAAGCACATGCCCCACCCCCTGCTCCATCAGCAGCACTGGCAAACAGACAGCCATGGATGAGGAGAAGTCTGAGCTACTCAACTTCTGTGCCTCCACTGGCAACCGCTCCCTGAACTTCTTGAGTGGCAGGGACAGGAGTCCCTCCCACTGCGAGGGAGATCAGGTTCATGACCTCCTGAGGAACCTGAGCAGACATAAATCTGTGTCACCTGATGAGAAACACCTCAAAGTCCTGTGGGAATTGACTAATGGAGTTGCCAAGCCACTCTCCACGATAGTTGAAAAGTCATGGAGGTCAGGTGAAGTCTCTGGTGACTGGAAAAAGGGAAAGAGTGCAGCTCTTTGAATGGGTAGGAAGGGCTACTGAGCTCTGTGCCTGGGAAGATCATGGAACAGATCTTTCTAGAAGCTGTGCTAAGGCATAGGTCCCTTTGCTTGGCAGGACGATTTAAAAGCCTGAGAAATAATACAAATTAAATACAAATAAATCAAATACCTCAGACCAAATACTCATTACTATTTATTTTTCACTAGAACACTGTCAACTGAAAAACTAATGCAAATTGTTATGAAATTGTTCACATATTACCTCGATTACAAATAGCTGAAGTTTTTCTTATCAATTTATAAAATGCCTTTTCACAGATTAAAGTTTTCTGAGATGTTTTGCTATTATGGAGCAAGTGACTGTCATATTGTGCTTTTGGGTTTTTTTTGCCCCACATTAATGCTGAATTTTCAGGTTCATTATTGTCTTCCATGTTCAATTTTCTGTTTCAGTAGATTTATATATTTTTTCAGTCCTCTTTCTCAAGGAGGGGGAATTCTGAAGTTCTAGGCAAGCTGGTTTTGCAGTTTTGTTCCCTAAAGTATGGGTAGGTTTATCCAATACCTCATTGTTATCTTACAGAATTATATTTTTTTTACCCACTGACCTGAGGCTGATACCAGGTAACAATTGCCAACTCACATGAAAGGAAACTGTTTAATCTATTGGGGACACCATTCCAAATTCAACAGGTCACAGTAATTTGTTGTTTGTTGTTTCACAGAAAAAACTATGAAAAATATCTTGCTACTAAAGAATAGGTCTTCAAGGTCACTTTGTACTTTAGCAAGGAGGATAAGAAATGATAAATTATATGTCTTATTAGAGGCAATACAGTAGTGCTTGGTACTGCCTTGACTTTAGCAGATGTTTTTCCTATTAAAATCTAGAATATATGGCTGCAGTAAACATATGGAAGTAGTTAATTTGCTCTCTTCATACAGAAAGAAATCTGTGAATAAGCCTCTAATGCATTCACTGCATTGTTTTAGAACAATCCCACAACTTTTTGGAAATACAGCTATTCTAGTAAATATTCTAGTAAGTAAACATTTACAGTGAATAAACATCTACTATATTCCAATAAATAAACAAATGACACAGGAATAATGGTCTTAATAGTGCCAGGATAATGGAAGAAAAGGGAATATTCATTTAACCTTTCACAGGAATTTCCTTAAATTATATATTAACCTTTCTTACATTAAGTTTTCCATAAAAATAGGGGTTTTTTTGTGTTAAGTGTCCTCTAAAATGTCTGCTTTTTACAGGTTCCTTCAGTAATATTCTGTTCTGGCAATCATAGTTTGAAAATAATGCTTTGCTAACCAAGTCACTGACTTTGTGAGTCAGTGAAAGGAGAAGAAAGCGACTGGAGGGCTTGACCAAACCAAAATGCCCAAATGGCAAATACATTCAATCATTTTTTAATTAAATTATTAGAATCTTCCTTTGACTGTCTATAAAAAGAAAAAGTGGCACGAAGTTCCTTAAGTGGAACATTCCTGTGGAATATTCATTCCACTGCAGTTATAAATAGATTGCCCTGTGGGTTTCAGAGCATACAGATGTCACTATGTAGAAGAGAGCTGCAAGAGCTCTGAAACATAGGAAGAAATGAGATGTTTATAACACTCTTGAGACTCATGGATACAAAAAAGAAGACACATATAGGTTAAAAAAAAAAGCCACACTTTTTTAACAGTATAGGCATCTGCTTGAAATACTAAATTTGCCTTAATGTGAAATAATGGGTATTTTTCTGTGATCTTATAATTTAAGGCTTATGTAGTGCCTGTCTGCCTTGCAATATCTTCATGAGAAAAGCTCAAAGGAAGCAAGGCAAAACTCAGTGTTGTCAAGGGAAGGGCTGGTATCGAGTGGCTAAACTGGAGGAGCGGTGGTGATACTCTCACCACCCCCAGAATATTGGAAGAGACAACAGCAGAGGTAAAGTCTCTGTCCTACACCATTATCTTCATGATATCAGTAAACATGGCTTACCTGCTATTTCTGAGCTTGCAGGGCTACTTCTTGCAATGATTAATGGTAAGGAGCTGATTCCCTTTCCCTTCCAACCACTCCTTAAGCTTCTGAGGCAAATAAGAGTAAGTTTCTGCAAAGAGGTGGCTGTTAATAAACTCACAGCTTTTAGCCCTTCAGGCTTAGAAATATTGTCTATGAGATTACGAGGTAATCTTAAAATTTAAGTACTGGTGTATGAGGTTTTGTTTTTATGAGGCCTCTGGCTTTACACCCAGCTTCCTTTCTCTGATTATGCAGCTTCAGAACTTTCAGAATTTTGTTCTGACCATGTGGAGTTACTCATATTTTGCTTTTGAACAGAAAGGCTTGTAGTGTTCTCTAGGTAGTTAATGAAAAGTCATTAATACATATGAATATCAAGAGTTCAGAAGCTTTCTGTCAACATCTGTGTGGGGGTAACTGATATTGAGAATAAAACATGGATATTATTTTCTCCTGTGATGTTGCTCTTAAAGGAATTGCTGTTCACTGGACAGGTCTGAATTTGCCCAAATTTTGAAGGGATTGATTTGCACTGGCAAAATATCAGGGTGAAGCTGGTTTTGATGGGTAAAATAAATGAAAATCCTTTGAAGACTCTACTTCTGCTAAATGATCTTAGTATTAATAAGGTGCTATGGCAGGTAATGCAACTTAATTAATTAAGCTGGGAAGCAAATTGTTCTTTCCTGGCTGATTTCTTAAATATGCTTTAATCTCCTTGATGCTGCAGGTCAGGTAGTTTATATCTATATAGCATTCAGAGGGATGCTTTCCATTCTGGCGAAAAAGGTGCTTTGTTGCAGTCAGAAGAGGCAGCAATGGAAAATGGGAAATGGAAATGTACCAGTGTAGTTAATGTGTCCCAGCAGATTTGTTCAGGTAACATATGAGATTGTCAAATCCCCTGTCATCCTTTGGGCTAAAACACTTAATAGTTGAGTCTAGACCTATTAAGGTGATGGGGGAACTCTGGATTTCACACTGTGGTGGTACGAGTCCTGAGGGAAGGGAATATTTCCAGAGATGCCCGGAGGATATGTGGAACAAAGGAGATGAATAAAGATATCAATATGTTGTTATCAAGCCAAAGTCCCTTAGCTTTTGCATTCATTGAAACTTCATAGCAAAATCTCTTTTAGAGAAGCTCGTGTTAGCATTGGCTCCCTTGATAAAGGCAGGGCACCTCCATAACCTGCAGCCTGGTGAGGCTGAGAGAGAGAAGGGCAGCCACACTTTGCTCCTCTCTTGGTGGCCGTGCAGGCAATGGGTTTTTATCCAGCTTTGTGAGAAGCCATCAATCACCTCTAGCAACAAGGTAATTTTGCTAAAACAAAATTCAGAGACAAACACTGCAAATCAGTTGATTTTACTGTTTGTGGTATGGCTCTGATGAAACGAGAATGATTCACACTTCATCTGCACCCTTGGATTTTAATACAGCATTTTATTGTAGATCTTACTGACTGGCTTTTCAGTAGCCAGTTGAAATTGAGAGAGAATATTTTTAGCTCTAGTGTGAGCGGAGAGGAAGAAATAGACAAGGACAAAAACTTGAAAGTGGGTGAGTTATCACGTGTTCCTGAGGTTTTCTCTTCTCTGTTAGCAGTAACAAATATTTTATCAAGAGATATAATGCCTCTTTAGCAAGTTCTGTCAGAAAGTTCTTAGTGTAATTTCTCTGTCGGAATAAGACTAAAAATTATATGCAATGGCAATATTAATACATATGCCACAAGTAAAAATAGACTCCAAGTTATGTTGGTGTGTTTATGCACAGAGTGCACTGGGAAAATTGTTAGTCTTCTTCTCCATTTCTTTATCAAATACTTATTGTAAGCACAGAAAACATATATACTTTGATTGAAAATCAGTTAATAACTTGGTGAATATTCCTGGCAAACCTTTAAAAAACCTATGGCTTCAAGGTTGTTGTTGCATTACTTTAAAAATAAACTTTTTTTTTTTAATAGAAGAGAGATCCTCTTATCCAAGTTTTTATGTCTAGAAGGTCTTTGAAACACACTGCGAAATTAACTAAGTACAGTGATTTAAGTCCTCTGCTGTGGTATTGCTTCTGCAAGAAAATCTGAGATAAACAAATGAAATATTGGAAAAGCATTGTTGAAAAAGGAATGCTGGAGCTATCTCCATACTCTGGAATTCACAGAACGTGATATATTTCTTCTGAATTATTTGAAAATCTCTGTGAAAGAGGATAATGGCATCTTTCATAGCTCTATATTTTTGTCTTTACTTCTAATCTACTCTTGTTCTTCCAGAGCCTTTCAATATCCTTATTTTCTTGTGGATTATCCAGGGTGGGATTCATGTGGCCAGAAGCAGCTGTCCAGATTCCATTTATAGTCAATAGGGTCATTAGGGGCATGAGTTTGCCTCACTTGAGAGAGGACATGCAAAATATGTGAGATGAATTGATCCTTTAACAAGTGCAGATATGTCCATGCCGAGCTGCAAAGAGCCCCTGTTCTGATCAGCTGAGCTGTCCATGCCTGCACAGGTCGTGTCTAAGCTAAGTGAAACAAATCTTCCCCCTGCTCAAGTGACAGCTCTGTTATCTTCCTCTGGGAAGCTCTCTGAAAATGAACTTCAGCCTCATGCGGGTGGCCAGAACAGGCTTTCTAGGGTCTGTTGGAGGACAGGGATTTATTTCTGCCCTTTTCCTAGCATATGAATGTCACTCCATCTTCTGGCTGGTGATTGCTACACCTGGAAAAGGTTAATCCATGTCGTTAAAGATTACGTTGGCTTTAAGAGTTTATTTTCAAACTTTGCAACTCAATGAGAAATATGGTGCTGTATTCATTTAGCAACGCATTCATGTTGTCAAAGCAGGGTGAGGTACTCTTCTATTTCGTTTTGTATTCTGTCTTGCATAGATCCACAATTCTAATCCTCTCCATGAAAAATCAGATCTCTTAGGAAAAGTGATTATTTAATTTGTGCTTTTCCTTCATTGTGCTGCCATCCCCTTTAAAATGCTAAAGATTTTTAATGGCATAAATTACTTAACTGGTATTGTATAAGAAGAATAGGAAAAATACCAAGTTGCAGTGGGATTTGGAGTTTTTCCTTTTCAAGAACTGATTATAGATAATCCAAAAGTATGGTTGAACAGTGTTCATTAGAGCCTCTCAGCAATCTGAACCTAGGCAACAGACTGATCCTTAAATTGTTTTCATCAGTTTAGGACTGTTAGTTGTTTTTAGCTCTTTTCTTTTGGCATCCATCTGTCAGTAACATTCTCCTTCTGGCTAGCCACAGCCAAGCACCATTATAATTTCATTATATGCTAGGACAGAGGGGAAAATTGAGTCTGTGGTACTTATTTTTAAGATATTCTTCAAATCCTTGATGCTTCTGATAGCCCTTATGTCATATGTCAAACATATTTGTGTCTTGGGTACTGTAATGCAAGGATTATGGAAGTGAAGGGGAAGAATTGAAGTTTTAACATATATATCATAATAGTAATGTAAATAAACATTCATTGATTGTTCAGGAGGAAAGATGACGTTTTATCATATATATCAAAGAGGAGATAATAGAAAATGAGGCAAGGAGATGAACTATTGAGGAGAAATGGAAATGCTGGTTGTTTATGGATATTTAGAACACCCTGCTCCGATGAGCAGAATGTAGCATGAGATAGATACAGAGACTTTCACTAGGTGTCTTAGTGTCTTTTAGGTCTAAGGATTAAAAGAAGAGTAGCCAAAGGTGCTGGCAACGGTGCTGTGCAGCCATGTGGTTCATGAGCTCCCCAGCTACCTGCTGGAAAGGAATGCAGATGGCCCAATATCTGCTTGAAACATTTTGCAGACAGTTTTCAGAATTTCAGGAACAAAGAGTTAAAGGGAGGCTCGAGGATTGCATTTTGGTAGTTAAAGGTCAGCAGGTGAAATTGCAAAAGTAAAAGGTGGGGCTCATGAGAAAGTTTCTGAAATATTGACATTTCTGATACAGAAATGGTGGAGAGTGATAAGAACAAATTTTAAATACTGGACTTAATAAAGGAATACTTAATAGCCTTGGGTTACTGATATGGATACTGTGTGAGAGCAAGAGAAAAGACTTTCAAGAACTGGCAGTTCCCAGGAGACTTTCTAGCAAGGCCACAGACACTGGCTGTCCTTATGAGAAGGTCAGCTAAATCATGAACTCTTCACGGACTTAAGCCACAAGTAGGAATTGTATAGAAAGTGGAAAGTAGGTCAAATGGCTAAGAAACACTGTCAAAGGGTACAAAAACTAAGTAAGGAAAAAATGAGAAAAGTTAAGAAGAACCAATGACCCAGGAGCATAAAGTAGTAGAAGAAAACACTGCATGTCAATAACGAGGAATCAGTTATTTTTCTCTTGCCAGGGAAGGCAGCAGACACTGCCCAGAAGGTTGAAATGTACTTTTTGCCTTGGTTTTCAGCAAAATGTGTTTTAAACACGTGATCAAAGCTAATATAAAACAAGTGGTGATCCTAACCTATTACATTGGGGTCACAGTTTGGAGACAGGCACACAAGAGAACCCACCGAAGGTCATGTGACAAACAGCCAGGATTTATTATTGATGGATGCCCCCTTTAATAGGGGGGTACAAAATTCCCACGACCCAGACTGGTCATGGTCCAGCAGCACCCAGCTCCCTGGCTAGTGATGGTCTGCATTCAGGATTGAGTGGCATTGGCTGGGGTCCCCTGTTTCAGTTTAAATCCCACCCATCATTGCCTCACCCGGGACTTGGTTACTTCTTTAATGAACTAGGCTAGCTGGATCGGGCCAAATTTATCTGTGCAGCTTCAGACCAGCTGTGGCTGTCACACTAACCTGATTTGCATGGCTTCTGTTTAGAGGATGTTTTAATTATCCTAAAGCTGGCAGACATCTTCTCTAGGGCATTTAGAGCACTGGCTAGACAATCTTGGAGCCAGTTGTAGTTGTGTGTGGAAACTTGGAGGGAGTGACTGAGGTTCCAGCAGCCACATTAAAATTGAGAACAACTTTATGGAAAGCAGATGAAGGGTCTTTTCCACACTATTGATGAGGATCTGCGTGGCTGCAGATGCAGATGTTTATTCCACCTGCAGAAATTAGTGTTTTTATTCCCCTTCCCCCTGCTCCATCCTTTGTGAGCTGGGCAGGATTATACACAGCAATGATCTTTGGAGAAACTTCTTGCAATGTACCCAGTCATAAAAGCTTGTGTAATTACAGATCACCATCAGCCAGAACGGGGCATGTTTAGAGCGTGTTTGGTGTTTCTGGTGTTGGTAACCTGCTGTCTCAATGTTGTTCTTCCTAAAACCTCCTGTCATAGCCTTTTAAGTCAGTAACAAAAATAATTTCATTTTTAGATTAAATTGGGCTTTTAAGGTGAGGATGTGGAGGCAAGAAGAATAAACGTAGGGGAAATGATGAATTTTAGCCTAATCATGAAAATAGAGAGAACTGGAGGTATTCAGACCTTTCAGCACCTTGGGACTCACCTGTCTCTGACTGTTTGTTGGATTTTTTGCAAGGACAGTTTTAGCAGGTGAATGCTGCCAATTTACATCAGCAGGCAGGCCATCCTTTTGTTCATGTGAATGCAAAGGTTGTTGTAAGGATATAGGTGCTGATGTGTGAAAGCTTCTACTCCTTTCAAAAACAAAGCCCAGACTCACCCCCAAAACCATCACATTTCATGTTTGTTTGGTTCTTTAGAATATTTTCATTATAGAATTCCCCCAAAGTATTCTGTTATCAAAATTAAATTGCATTTGATTGTCATCAGGTTAAGTCCTGAGGGAGAAATACCAATTCAAAAGTACCCTGTTAAAGCACTGTAATGGGTCTCTAACGTAGATCCTGCTGATTTTACCTACAATAACTCAAATTACTTCTTTTATTGTTCTATCTAGCAAATGTTTTATGTAAAATATGTTGCCTTTATATTGCTTTTTTAATTTAATTTGTTTTTATCTCTTAACCCTTAAGAGCTCCTGCCCCAGGAAGCATATCTTGCTCACAATCCCTTGACAGAGTGGTAAACACAAATGTTTTTCCATTGAAGCCAGACCAGCTTACATTGGTATATATCTATTGTCCATCTTTTTTCAGTGGTGTAGCTGAAATACAGACAAATAGTGAATAAAACATTTTTCTAGAAGAATGTTAGTGAAGACTTCAGAATTAAAATAGCATTCTTGGCAAGTGTCTTTTCCAGAAAACTATTTTGAGAATGAGTTACTGAGTGATAATTAGATATTGAAATGTGCCCAGTTTCACATTTCAGTGCTCCTTTCCAATTAGAATGGCATTAGAGTGAAAGTGTAGCTGTATAATTGTATGAAGAATAGATCCAATTTTCTCAATGTCACTGCAATATCACCTTTCAGTAGTAATGGTACTGAATGATTACACATATCATTTAGTAATAGTATTTTACCCATTTCACAGTGGGATCTTCTTTATTATTTTTTTTAAGTGGGCATGCGATGGGGTTGTAAATGAGCATCTAGAGAAGAGGCCATGCTATGTACAAATGTGTCAGTGCAAATGGTGCTGCATTCTGAGCTGCTGGCAGTGACATGACACTGTCTGCTAACATGCAACATCTGCAGGCAGAGTGCACCTTAACTGGCTTTTTAATGGTCAAACAAAGCAATTGCAGCAACCTCTTAGCCCACAAGTTAAGAAAGAGGTCTTGACAATGTCTTTTTGGTCTGCTGTTGTATGTAACTACAAAATTAGTTCTGATACAGCTTTAGGAATAAATAGTGCCATTAACCTTGCTGGTTAGCAGGCATTTTGTATTCAGCCTTCCCTCCTGGTCTCTATCGTTCCATCTTCCTGTGGAGCAAAGCAGGCTGCAAAATGGATAATCCCTGTGAGAAGGCAGTGCTACAGAACTCAAATCAATCATGCCAAATGCTACTGGAAATATTGCTTATAGGTCATGATTGGAAATTTATCCAGCAATTTCCATTTATACGACAGCTGCTAGAAGCAGACTGTATAGAAATACCGTGTTTAGGCTTTAAGGTACATCCCTTAGGACTCTGGGAAAACACGGGCTCTTTGGTTTAACTCCACAAACATTAGTCCAGCAGTGTATTGCACAGTTGAAGATACATTATCAGCTTTATCAGAGGCACCCGAGCGGGTTAAATTTCATGCAATGTTTGTTTGGTGGTACTGCCAAGATCTGGACAGCCAGAGATCTTTTGCTTTAACAATTGCTGCAGAAGCATATTGAGATTTAACTTCGTGCCTAAGCTTGTAGATGAGAGTTTTTCACATTTCTGTGGTATATATTTCTCTCTCTGGTCTCATCTCCTTCTCATGCCTTCTTTTTAAATGCAGAGATTTACTTCAGGCAGAAACAGTCTCTAATTACGTGTGTGCATGTTTCTGGAACTGCCATGACCCTTCTGAATATGTTCTCTCTCAGTGTTAATTCTTATGCTTCTGTTGGATCTCAAATGCCACTGAAATAAGCCAGGTGTGAAGGTTGCCCTGGCTACACCCCAAATTTCTAAAATAATCCTTTGGCTAGTCCTGCATATGCTTCATTCATTTAAAAGTTCCCTGAAGTCATGTCCTGCGTTATCAGTACAAAACAAATGGACCACTTCTGGTAGCATTTTGATAAACCAAATTTTAAATTAAAAAAAGGTCATGTTACAGTTTTAAGTGAGGACTTCAAAAAGTGGCTTTTGCCTGTGTCTGGTGGGTTGTTTGAAGGGCCTAAGCATGCCCAATGGGTCTTCTGGTGGTTCAATTCTAAAGATATCTGTAAACGATATGTCATTATTTTCTCTAATTATGAATGTAATAAACTAAGAGAGTTCTGAAGGATGTTTTCAGAAAATTATGGTGCTTAGTTTTTGAGAAGCTGAAATAATTAAAAGAAGATAATTCTTAGCTCCAGGGTGTAATGATACAACACAACTAGGCAGAAAAAAAAAGAATGCTAATTTTTTTTTTAAATTACGTTTTACAATTCCAAGGAATTAAAATAAAATTGACACTCCATGCAGCTGCTGTTGATGCTTTACAGAATAGCAGATTGAGAGCAAACTATGTATTGTCTGACCTGCATGAATTTTTTTACCTTTTCTATTGTGACTTGTGACTTGCTTTATCTATCTTTTTGATTTGGGTTTTCTTTGTTTTAGTTGTGAGCATTACAAAGAAAAATGTAATTTATCCAATTGGAAATATCAGCAGGGTTCTGACATCATTAATGTTTTATTTGCTTATGATATTGAGAAACAAAACATTTTCAAAGAAGAGTGTGCTCAGACTGCTGTAAATTACCAAAGAAAATATTTGGATCGTGGAAGTCTTCCACCTTGGTGTCTGACCGAAACCTGGTGTATGATTGTGCCAAATTCATATTAAATACTGCAGAGTACGTACATCAATTTTTATTCTTCTAGTCACTGAAAAATTCCAATGGAGACCTCCTAGAGATTCCTTTTGTTTGTGGAAATAAATTTGCCATTTGTTTCAGTCAGGGCAAACTTGGTACCTCTTTGTCTCTTTGGAAATGCTGTCAGAAGCAAGGACTTCAAAGTGTGTCATTGTGTTGCTGCCAGAAGTAATTCTTGTACTTATCATTGTAGACATCCTTGAACTCAGCAGCAAAAAGGACAGATGGCCAGTGAAGGGGACTGACTGACTTGAACAAATTGAAATCTCTCAAGACTCTCTGTGTTGATTTTGTTTTTATTTTTATGGTCATATTTTCTGTCATTTGTGATGGAAATGAGGAACACAAGCCAGCCAGAATATAGTGATGTGTCATGGGCCACCAGAGTAATGGAGTTTACAGTACATAAATTGTCCTTCATGTAACAAGGGATTTTCCCAGCTAAAGAATAGGTGTGGGTGTGTTATCGGGCTCTGCACACTGCTTTTGTTGTTTGCCAGAGTTAATACAGGCTTGGAAATTCTATTCATCAGCATTTCCCCCCAGTGGAGCCTGTCCAATATGCTTTACCTTAATGTATTCCAAACATCTGCATTCCAATAATTTATTCATAGGCTGAAATCTCTAATCCCAGTCTGAGGTGCAGAAATGTTTACTTGGTCACTCTTACTCCGTTAATCTGGGACAGTGACAGGCAGGTCACACAGCGCCGTCCCTTCGCATGCAACTCTGGGAACAATGGCTTGTTAGTCATTTTCCCAAAGAGCAGGTAGAGGCAGCAGTCTGAGTGGAAGTATTGAGAATCAGCTAATGGACAGAAAGTACCTGCTCCGACACATTAATTCCCTTCCCTGTCAGGCTGCATCATTGTAGAGTGTGCATGATGGGAAGCAAGGTCCCATCGCACTGTGGCACCTGCTGCTTTTCCATCTGCCGAGCGCAGTAGCTCCTTTGATTGCCCATTTTTCAGCCTAATGACTTTATTCCTTTTCTTTTTGCAAAGTTTTTACATTTTTATTGTTTTTTTGATAGGCATGGTTTGTAGGGTTTTTTTAATTTCCTCTTCTCCAGTGGGCACTTGGAGCGTTGTTAAAAGAATAACAAACAAAATAATATTCCAAACCTGTGCCCACATTCTGCGTGCCCCAAGTGTTGTGTTTCATAATTAATTCTGATAAAGTTGTCATGGTGATAATGTCTCTTGAGAATGAAAGTGCCATGTGCCTGGCTGATTACAGGAAACAGCTCAGATGGTACATAAACTGGTAAATATTGAACCCATGGGCAATAACATTAGCTGTACTTTGTCCATTTATTTATTTATTCAGTGTAGCTCTGGTCAGCTTGATTATGGAAAGAGTGTGACAATTCATATTTTACTTTCTGTGCACTTAGATTTATGAGGATGGGAGGCAGGCTTCTGCTGTGTTTTTGGTTTTATTTTTTTAAAATCAAATGACATAAATGTTGGCGGAGATCCCTGAAATAGCCTTTGAATTCCTTCTAAAGCTGTTGATTTGGCTGGATTAGTCAAAGCACCAGATCATTAATATATATCGAACATCTGTCAAAAGTAGAACTTCAAATTAACAGATGTATCATCTGTAAATTGTGACTTTAGATTTTGTGTGAGTAGTGCCTTTAGGATTCCTGATAAATGCTGATTTTATTAATTTCAAATATGAAGATAAAAGACACATGTTAAAAACTATTCTCTTCCTGCAAGAAGAAAACAGAATAATGTGGTTTTCATTAAAAAACATTGATTATGATATTATCAAAGCATACTAGGGTACTCCTTGGAGTTCTTCTAGGAAAAATCTTTCAGTGGTGAATTTTAAAATGACACACTCCAACAGGGAGAATTTAGATTATGACGTGCTTTTTCTTTTTTGGTTGTTTTTTTTTTTTTGTGTGTGTGTTCATTGTGCGATGTAGTCTTCAATCTGCGTTTGAGAAATGCCAGGGAAAAGCCTGCAATCTTTGCACAAATGTGAACTGTAAATGACTGAAATGTTGCAGTTCTTTGTGTCTTTTTCCATGATACTTTTGTTTGTTTCTGTTAAGTGATTTAGTAAGGTATCAATTACATTTATGTGTACCGACTTTGTGGGTGGGGGTCTGCTGCACCTGACTTCCACTGGAGTTTTTAAAACTATTTCTCACTTCTAATTGTAGATAGAGAATTTTTGACATAGGCCTAAAGCACTTAGTGACCATGCTTTACATAGTGCCCTCTAAACACCTTGGGAAGAACCTCTCCCTACAGACAGAACTGTAAGGCCTGATATATACATTTGAATGATGTACGTAAATAATCTGATGAGCAGTTTTAAACAAGGTCCATAACTTACCCACAGCACAATGGGATTATGCAGGGACATGGAGCTGGTTGGAGATTCCCCTGAGCAGATGGGAAGCGGTATTAGGGTCGTGTTTTAAGGCGTGTTGTGTGCAGGAGCCAAGAGGAGAGCTGCTGGCCAAATGCAGAGGAGCTGGTGGTGGGGAGCAGCTTCTGAGCAGCCAGTTCAGCACGGTGCCCCTCGGCGTGGTGGCGATGTGCAGGAACACAGGGCACTCAGGGACATGGGGCACGCAGGGAGGGACATGGGGCACTCAGAATTGGGGCACTCAGGGGCACGCAGGGACGCGGGGCACGCAGGGACATGGGGCACTCAGGGACACGGGGCACTCAGGGACACAGGGCACCCGGAATTGGGGCGCTCAGGGACATGGGGCACTCAGGAACATGGGGCGCTCAGGGACATGGGGCACCCGGAATTGGGGCACGCAGGGACACAGCCGGTGCAGGACCAGGCCTACATTTGATTTTTGTATGTGTTGAACAAAACAGAGCAGCACAACAGCTTTTCCAGGTAATTCCTGTCTAGCAGGGGAGCACAGGGATGCCACAGATGTGGCACTAGAGTCTTTCAGGGTCATGTCAGTATGAACACAAAGTGCAGTATTGTGTGATGCACATCCCAGAGGGAGCGACTCCCTGTTTCTAGTAGATCCTGCATTTCTAGGAAGGTTCTAGATTGAGAACTTCCTCCAACTTTCATTGATAATGACCCTTCTCCTAGTAAGCAATAACTCATTTGTTAATATAAGATTCGTACCTGTTCCAGTCATGGTTGGATCATGTATCTGTTGAATGTGGCTTCTTGCCTAGGGGCCTGCTGACAAGAGAGGGGTCTGGAGTGCACAAAGCCAGCTGATCACTATGATTTGCATCTCTGTGCACAGTTTTGGTTATGTAGACTGCATGTCCTGGGCTCTACCCACCTGCTTCTCTGTGGCTGAGTGACTGAGATGTCACAGCAATCACAGCTCTAAGGCATTCAGCAGTGCCTGCAGGATCACGAAACTGAGCAGGGCAGGAGGTGTCTGCCCTTGAACAGAAACACCCCTACTGTGCTCAGGGCTTGGAGCAGCTCAGAGCTTGAGGATTCACATTTGCTGTGACACAACAGGTGGTGCCAGGCAGGCACATGCTCCTCATCCAGCGCCGTATCCTCGAGTGCTCTCACTCAGCTGCTGCGCAATTCCTATAAATTCCGAGAGCAGCCAGCTCCTTACTACTGTTACCATAGCTCTGAAACCCTGTTCTGGGGAGGGCTGTTGCTCTACAGCACAGATGTATCACACAACTAGCACAGTGTGCCTTATGTATGACTACACAGTTCAAATGCAAATTCTTTGGAACACTGTGGTGGGATTATATTGCAGAATTACGTGCGAAGATAATGAAGAAGAGAGGAGGAACAAGGAACTGAATTTAGGAAATAGAAGGCTTCTATAGTAAATGTGAAATGTGACTTTGTAATAGGAATGTGAGGCTTGACCTCAAAAACTCTCTCGGCTACCCGTGTTTTCCTTTGTTTTGAACATGGGTCTGAGAGGGTTCACTTCTTGACCACCAGCTCTGGCCCTGGAACACATATTTGGAACTGGCAATTTCTGTCCCCTTTACTGTGCAGAGCCAGGCTTGATAGACCCCTCATATCCTCCAATGTTGTCTCTTTCCCACATCTCATTCCCTGCAGAGTCAGGAGACTCACCTGACTATGTTTCAAATGCAAATTTATTATCCCTAATCTAAAGAGAAAAAGTCTTCAGTTTGATGCATCATCATGGGAGGATGTGTGTATCATGGTTGCAAGCTACCTCTCTGTCATGGAATGCAGAGCTTCCCACCTCTGCTGTGGGGGCCTGAAGGGCTGGCAGACCCTCAGGCTTCTTGTTATTCCCAGACTATCTACTATACAGGCATGGGAGCCTGGGAACCTCAGTTTAACAATGTCTTAATTCCTCTTGCAAAAATTCACCATCATTCTGCCAGGACTCAGGGTGAAAGGCAGTTGTTCAGGATCCTGGTTGCAACTTTGTTTCTGTTTTGTTTAAATTAATATATTTCCCTTTTTAAAACCAAAATATTGGCTTCAAATAGATAATTCACTTCTTGATCAGTGACATAACTGCAAATTTCTCTCTAGAAATTTGGCATTTCTATTTTGAAGATACACATTTTTCAACAGTCCTTTCCTATCATTGGTCAGGTCAGTAAACATTTCATGAATGGCAAGGTTTTTCATACATTTGGAATTTAAACAAATTCTCTCATATTTTAATGCTCAAGTGAAGTCACATCTACCCTCCCAAGATGTCAGTCACAAACTCCCAGTGGAGCAGGATTTTTCAACAGGGCTGTTATTTCACCTATGTCTGTGCAAGAGCAAATTGATTCACAACACTGAGCTACTGTACAAGAGGGGAAAATTAACTGCTTCTGCAAGTCATGAAATTGTTATAAAAAGCCCCCCCAAAACCAGAAACTTATTATAAAGTCAGTGTGAAAAGATTCAGTCCCTGACACTTCTCTGTTTCTTGTGAGAACTTGCAATATATTTAGCTCTTTGACAAGGTTATACATTACACCTTAAAAAAAGGGGGAAGGAAACACTCCAAACTGCAGACAAAGCCTGGAATTATCTTTAATAGGTGAAAGACGGCTGTGACCTCAGCTCAGTGCTGTGATGGAGAGCTGCTGGTGTGACAGCTCCTTTCTGCACTCTCAGATACAATGAGACAGATGGAAGCAGCATGTCATTCTCCTACTTCCCATTTTGCAGGAATCAGAGACAGATTCAAACTTGGTAAAAGCAGAGTGAGATGCTTTCAATGTACTTTCAACTTGCAGCTTTTGAAAGGCTCAAGTTTCTATGTTATCTGAACGCCATTGACAGGAAAACGAGAGAAGGGGGGAAAGCTGATACATTTCTTCCTACGAATGATTCAAAATGCTGGAGTTCACGTATTTTTATTTTTTTTTATGCTCATCTGAAAGTTTGAGGATAGCTCTGTACACAGTTTTTCCAGAGAGAAAAGGAGGAAGGGGAATAGTCACTAAAGATTCGGAAGATGTATGAAGTGAAAAAATACCAAATCCATCGTTCTCTTTCACCGTTTTTTCTGGGAAGTGTCTGCCCTCCAGTGCAACCCCTTCCACCTCTCCCAACTTTTCAATGCACTCTGCTGAAAGTCCTAACCAAGATCTGTGATCAGTAGAACAGAGATGCCAAACAGACTGGTCAAGCAAACAGCCCAGCTGCCAAAACACACCATTTAAAGACCTGTGACAATGTTAACAACAGTTATAAGAGCTCTGGTAGCATGCTAATTAAAAAGCTATGGAATCAGTTTGGAACCAGTTATTATTAAAGGATCTGTAGATGTTAAAATCAGTGGAAGTGTGATCAGTTTGAAAGTAAAGTCAAAGTTTTGAGGGCTTAAATTATTTTTTAAGCAGAAATTAAAATAAATGGCCCTGAACTGATGTGTATGTGACAATAGAATCAAAGAATCATAGGCAGTGCTTAGTTACACACCACATACTCAGTTCAAGCAGCACCTCTCCCGTGGGCTGTTTTATGAGCTGAAGTTTTAGCCCTCTGTAGTTTAAACCTTTTGGTCTTGAAATCCTTACTTGATGTTTGAATCAATTCAGTCAGTGTTGTAGACTTGCACGCAGTGTTCCCAGCAAGTTTCTAGGAGATTTTGAAACCCAGAGCAGATGTCCCCTTCCTCTAATAAGACATTTTGATTTTAAGTGGTCGTAGCAAAAAAATGCCCTTCTTGGCCTTTTTGAAGAATACCTCGATAGGAAAAGCATTTTAATTAAGAAAATATACTAATTAGCTACCACCTGAAGTGAAGATAGGAGTTTCACTTCATTAGCAAGGCTGAGTGCATTGGAGAAACTCACCTGGCAACAAGGTGACTCATTTTTCAGGCTATTTTCAATATTCCTCTTCCTGCAGGGAGAAAGCAATCTTAATTAAAACCTGTGAAAAGCAGGGCATTTTTAGCTGTTAATTTACAGAAGTTTGAATAAGTCAGAAGAGGAAAAGGCACCTTTTGGCAAATAGGGCATATAGATGGCTGCCAGCAAGCCTGCACTTAGCAACAGGAGCTTTTCTATGAGCCTGAGAGAGGCTGTTGTACTGCAAGAACTGCAGGGTCCTTCTGAGCTGAAGCCTGGGGTCAGTGGTGTTCATAAGCATGCGTCCCCTAACCCAGACATGGCCTTTAAACCCTTCCATCCCATACAATTTTCACTACAGACCATTTGTACGCCTGTCAGAAGTAATCTGTGCAGCTAAACCCAGAGTTTCATGGTCCCATGTGCAGTGTGTGCATATATCTCAGGGCTTTTCTGCCTAATTCCAACATCTTTCTGCCTTTGTCCCCAGTTTCTTTTTGTTTGTTTGTTTATTTCCAACTATTTTCAGATATTCATGAAAGATGGAGGAAGAAAAGAAGTTTGTTTTCAGTTTTTAATTCCTGATTTGTGGCCTTTGCTCTCTCAGTCTCTTGTACTGACATGCACACCCAGCCTGGGGCCTGGCTCAAGCATGCACTATTCAGCCATCCTGCCTCCGAGGAGATCCAGTGCAGGGTGAGCTCATTCAGGGCGATTCTTTCATCTCAATAGCTCCATTTGGTGCCTGCTCCCACATCAGCTTGCATTTTTTCACTCGTGTGGGTTTCAATAATTTGTGTTTGTGGGATTTCTCTGCCTCCCCCTTTTTGTCAATTAGAAGTACTTGGTTGTCCTTGCCAGCCAAATGACCCCATTCCGGTGTGGAATCGGGGTTTTTGGTCCAAAGTCACCATGTTTTGACAGGACTTGCTGCTGGATTAGGCGGCCTGGCAGCATTTCAGCTTGTTAAGAAGCCTACTTGAAAGTTTACGCTTTGTTAATGCTGAATTGAGGAATGGTCTTTAAACAGTGACTTCCTGTTGCAGGAAATGCGGGTCATACAGACTGGAGCTTTCTGGAGGAGCTCAGGAGCAGCCAAGTCAGGTGGCCTTGATTTGTCCATTCAATGGGAGTCCATTACAAACTTGGTGAACCTTCAAGATTTGACTGTAGGAGAACCAGAACTCCCCTGTGTTCTACCCTACTTAAATTAATTGCAAATTTTCCAAATTAATCATTTCCTAATAGGATATAGTGATGTTGTCATTGATGTACATCTAACACAATCCTTTCCTTTTCCTCTTTTCATCAGTATTACTCTCAGGATTGGCAGCGATTTAGATGTCTGGAAAAAATATAAATAAGAACATCCTTATTATGTGGGTGACAACTGAGTCAGAATTTTTGGCAATGCTATTTATAGTAAAGCTCTTCTTAAAATTGTTCAATTAACATAAATACTTCAAACTGCTGGTCTGATATATTCTCTCTGTTTAAAGAAGGAAAAATAGGAATTTTTTTAAGCATCAGTCAAATGAAGCCAGATGCACAAGGACTGCAGAAAAAACAGTGATGACATCTCTTTGTGCATGTGGATTCTGTCTTCAACAAATATCTGCTAGAGCCAAGTAGTGTGGCACTTTGGCCCCTAGTCAGCCAACCCTCAAGACTTTAAAATCAAGAACAGAATACACTTAGTAGTAGCATACAGCAACTTCTTCATGGTTTCTATTGAAGATGTTCAAATGATATTTATTGTGAATGCCATATCTGACTAGGTTGTAGAGTTCTTTTTGCCTGCGGAACTGTGTTGGTGCTTTAACTTCATCATTGTTCTGTATTTGAGACGGATGTAAGAATATTTTGCTGTACATTCATCTCCATTTGTGGCACAGTCATTGTGGAGAATGCCCTGAGGGATCCAATATTTAATGTTGTTAACATCCAGGTTGTTGTCCTTCTCTTTGAGGTACCTCAGAGGGGATGGTAAGCAAGCAGGCCTTTCCCATTCTCTTCCATTCCTGAGAACTGACTCCATGCACACTTGTTTGCTTGTTCAGAGAGACAGGACTGCCTGCTGCTGCCTGTGTCCCCTGGGCTGGGATCAGCCCTGCAGTTCACATGGGATCCTGAGGAGTTTGTTGGCTGGTGGGATGTGCCAAACCCGCAGTGCTGAGCGCACACGAGTCACGGGCACCTGTGGCTACTGATGCCCCAGCAGCCCCGTCCTAAGATGTTCCATCAGCACGAGCACTTTAGATGTCCTTGCAAGATCAGGATAACATTCCCTGTGATATCCTTGGACCTCCCCAAAGCATTCACAAGAACACAAACACTTTGGAATGATACATGTCGATGACTCTTGAGAGAGCAGAGCCTGCGCTTGGAAGAGCAAGGCAAGTGCTGTGCTGCTTTCTTCCTTCAGAGGAAGTTATGTACACCCCCATTCACAGGAATAAATAACAATTTTCAATAATTACCTGAGCATTAGAGACAGTGCTGGCTGGGTGATACACTGTGCCCTTAAATCAGCTGGTTTTACTTACCAGGCAATTGAAATCTTTTACAGGCATAAAACACAAAGCCTGTTTGAAATAAGCAAGTCACTGAATTTGCTTGGTCTCCACATGAGTAATTTTGTTTCGCTGAAAATAATACAGCTTGCTGGAAGCTCATGTTGGAATTTAGGAGAATATTAGCATAAATTGTTTGAAAAATATCCCTGCTCTTAACCTTATTTCTTCTCTCTGTTCTTGCCATTTTCATATCTTAGCATAAACACATGTGAGCACAATTTTTCAGTATTTTGAGTGAAGCAAGGTTTATGAGGCAGGTTAATATCTTTTATTTGCCTAACTGATATAGTTAGGGAAGATCAGAAGGACTTTTTTGGCATACAATTCCTCAGATCATTAGAGATGGTCTTGAGCTCCTGAAATCTTGTTTGTTTTCTTCTAAATATGTCAGTCTAATAAAAAGATATTAAATCTCCCCACATATTTTGTTTAGATCCTTAGACTCTAACAACATTATCATTTTAATACATCATAATTGTATATGAATAATACATTCTAGATAAATTATCCTCAGTTTTCTTGTAGAACATATTGTCTGGAAGGCAGAGAAAGTGCATACTAACCTAATTTATTCTCCCTCAGTGGAAAAGCAGTGCTATGTGCTAGGTAGATTCTTAGCCAATTTTTTTTCTATAGCTAATAACCAGCCTATTTTCCCTCTCTGTGAGAGTCTTCAGAACTTAAATTTAAGTATCCATTAAGAAATACCCTGGCTAGGGGTGCCTCATGATTCTGCAGCTGGCTCCAACCATAAGATGTTTATCTCATAAAATGTCATATTGTGTTGTGCCATGAACAAAACCCGTGTCCACCATCAGCAAAGGAGGGTTAAAGCTGCAGGTGGCATTGTTTCCAAATGCATTTTTGCTCAGACTTTTCCTAAAGTTTCAATGAATGGTCGTGAACCACAGCCAAAGAGAGTGTGCAGCGAGATTCCAACAGCATCCAGGGCTTCTCAGCTGAAAGGTGGCCAGAGGCAAAATCCACTGACAGAGTTGTGACGTAGGGTCTGAGAACCATGACTTGGGGTAAAGCAGAAGCTACTGCGTGTTTCCATTGCTGAGAGCAAATTCCAAGACATGAATTAATAAATAGTGTTAATAAACTCATTACTGGACCATCGTTACAAAGTCATTATATATTAAAAAAAATACATGCATATACATCTTTAAAGTAAGCCTTTCCTCCTGTTGCACAAACATGCTGGAAGTACACCCATGGTGTAAGCGAAGTGGAATTAATTTTATAGGAAGCTGAGAACGACTTCATCTGAAAGGGGTAGCACCTTGTTGACCACCTGAAGCTGATCATTGCTGGTGGCATCTCTTTGAGATGACGCTGGTGAAGGTGTGGGAGGGGAACAAGAGTGGAGGGGCCACTGCTGCTGGGTGGAAAGGAGCTCCAGATCCCGTCTCAGATCCAAAGTGCCAGAGACAGGAGTGCCCATCCAGCTGGGTGCCAGGGTTATCAGCAGAGGTGGCTGAAGTCTCTCTGTCTTAGCTGGATGTGCCAGTCATGCCCTTCCCCCCCAGCATAGTGCTGTGGTGCTTTACTGAGTAAGGCAGGGTTTGTAGGGACAGGGATAGAGTTTTTTGATTGAGATTGCCTTGGAAGCTGCTCCCTCGTGCTTTACATTGCCTTCCTTCCTACAGCATCATAGCTTGGAACCTCCTAATGGGAAAAAAAATGGAATGGAGTGTGACAGCACACTAGAAAGCAGGAAAGAAACTAACTTTTGCCATAATACCTGCAGTTATTGGAAGATTAAATGAAAATCTTCCCTACTTCCAGGGAAACCCTACTTCCCTGGTTTCAGAGGATTTATCATTATTTCCAATGGCTCTTCTGCCCCACAAAGTAAAAAAAAAAAAAAAAAAGTAGTCGGAAAGTAGAATTCTTGTTCTGAACAGGAAAGTGAAAGAAAAACACTGTAGTGCAAAAACTGAAATTTTGTTTGCAGATAAATTGAAATTATACTTTCATTCAGGCATAGCAAAAAGTCTAAAAAAAAATCAAACAATACTGTCTGATTCAACTTCTAAAACTGCATTTAGTTACAAGAAATTGTAATCATAGTGTTTCAGTCCTGTGTTACTAATCATAACCCACAAAATATTTTAATATTCGTTAAATATCAGATAAGTGAACTTTTCTTAATGAAAAGTTTCAATGATTTGCCAATATGATTCACGACAAAACCTTCTACAATTCCAAAATTCTGTAATTTACTCTCTTGTTGAAGATCTTTCTAGAATTTTATCTACTTTTATCTGCAATGTAAGGGACTTCTGGCTTCAAATATTTTTACCGTATGTGGTAGTGAAGTGCTTTGAGAGAGATTTGGTTGGTGCTTTTTTGCATCTCTGAGGTCTGGGTAGATCCACTTTAAAGCCTGGATGATACTGAAAACTTACAGGCTGATTTTCAAGGCATTTTGCATTCAGTGGATTATACTGGTCAGATATTCGTTTGGTTTGGTTTTGGTTTTGACTCAGTCTGGTTTTAGATTACATCTCTGTATTTAAGATGCCCACTGCATGCTCAGTGGTTAGGATACATGTGAGCTTCTAGGAATATTAAAACCTAATCCAGCAAGATGTGTAAGGATTTTTATAATTTTAAGAATATGAAGAATTCAGTTAAATTCTCTGTGTTGTTCCTGTGGTCCAAGGCATGGGGGCATTTAGAATTAAACCCAAGACCTTCAAGGAATAGAGGAAATGCACTGATAATGTTGGACTTTGAAACCAGGCAGAGGTTTTACCCAATTTTATCTATTTCATTCTGCCATTTTTCCTGTTTGCAAGATGTTTGCTTACGTTTTTTTGAAGCTATGTACCATAGGCTGTTAGTTTTATCATCACTGTTCATGTAAATGCAATATCCTGATGTCACCTTTGCTCTGGTCACAGAAATGCTCTAATCATGAGATCTAAGTGTGGTGTCAATAAAGAGGCTTGGTAGTTTTTATCCAAACAATGCTTAGATTATTGACTGTTGTAAAATGGGACCATTTGACAAGATACTACTCTTTTAGGGTGAGTACTAAATTGAAACTCTTACAGAGAGATGCATAAATACCCTTTTTTGTTTTTGTCCAAGTCTTTCTGTGATGGCAGGTGAAGACAGGGTGAGCACCTCTGTCAGTGAGATGGATTTGGTGTGTGATGGGTGAGCCCTCTCATTACCTCATTGCCATGATCATTTTTCTTTTTCCTTATACCTAAACCTCAAAGCAATAATGTGGCCATCCTGATGACAGAGAAAGTGTCATTAAAATAAACACAGTTATGACAGATATTATATCAAAATTCAGTATGCCAGATAGCTAGTAATTAGCTAGCTGCTAACTGTGTGGGAACGTTTGTAATTTATGCATCCTTTGAGGCAGAAAACAGGCTTCTTTTAAATTCAGAAAGGTTCAACTGATTGGACTGATAGCTGTAAGTAAAGTGATGTCATTGGAACAGTTTTAAATGGACACTGCCTCCTTAAATTCTATAGGAGAGTATTTGCAGTTTTCTAAGGTCTGATGGTGCTGTACAATCATTTTCTTTGATGACTGGCTGTATTAGTTTGGTGACTCAGCTAGGTGGTGATTCAGTTCAGGATCACTGTTAATCTAATGATTTTTATTGACTCCATTTCAATTTTGACCTTTGCTTGTATCATCTAATTTAATTTTAGTAAAAGTTTACAGTAGAGAGTGTAGCAATATATTAGACAGAAAGTTCTCTCCTTTTTCAGCTTTTAAAAAAGCCTGTGAAAACCAGATAGAACCAGTTATTCTTCCAAAACAACAGCTTGAATGAAAACTTCAACCATCTAAACAAATGAGGCAAAGAGTCTGAGGGCCACTTGGATTATTGTCACAGAATATATGACTTGGTATACCTGGGTTATCAGATTAGAGATTTTCTGTCCAAATCCAGTGTGGTAGAAAATGCCTTCTGTGGCCACAGAGCTAAATCAGGAGTGCTTAGGCTGTTTTGGATTTATGGGGGTTGTAGAAGGATGTAAATCAGGTTTACAAAGCTTACTTCCATCTGAAATTATTTCATAAAACCGAGTGATACAGCACTGCACCTAGGCAACAATGCCAAACTAGCAGGGCAGAATAAACATGCAAGAGAGAATGACACATAGGAGATGAGTAGGAATAGTTTGTTTGCAGACTTTGTTTCATGATTCTGTAATGTATTTATTGTGGAAAAAGCAGAGGGATTTCAAAGCAGCAGTTCTGGGCACTCCTCCAGAATTAAGTGCAGCTGTTTATGCCTTAAAGTCAATTATTTTTTTTGTTTGTGCTCTAATCATTCATTATTTGTAGATGCCACAAAACAATCCGTGAAGCGCTGACAGAACAAACATTATTCCCTGTAGAGTTTTTCAAAAATATTTGTTGTATGTTTAAAGTTTGTACGAGGTAGTTCTGTGAACTCAGCAGTGCTAAAGGTGGAGAGGGCAGCAATGTGTGAATTAAAAGCCTTTTAGCACTATTAAAAATCAAAGCCTTGTTTATTTTTAAAATCACTTGGTTAATGTTGTCCCCTTTTTTTCTGGCACATGTTACTGTTGTGATAAATCTATTAACTAGGGGCTGAGTCAGTGTGAATCTGTTGCATTGTGAACCATGTCCAGTTAATTTCAAAGAAAGATTATTTCTGTCAGGATAATGGTACAAATATCTTTGTCCAACTGATCCTCACTTGCCTGCCACTGGCTCTTCACCTCAAGGATTTCAGTAGTGGGTTAATTATTAAGAGAGGGCAGATATGATCCTTGGCTGCAATGAAATGATGCTCACAACAATCACTATGATTTTCAATTAGTATTGTGAGCTTTGAGTAGCCTGAATAAAAGCCCAAGACATCCACATTTTTACAAGCATTAATCCCAGAAAATTGTGTTAGACTTCTTGCCTGAAATATGTAAAAAAATGGCTCAGGTTGTCCCTGTGGGTCCACCCAGTTCAATAGAATGTACCAGATAAAAAAGTGGGTGCCACTTGATGACCAGTCTGTGTTACATCAGCACCTCTGTCTTCAGTAATTAGAGTAGGGTGTCTGTAGCAGGGATATGGAACTCTCCTTGTAGGGTCTTGTGGGACTGGCTGGCCAAATGATGCAAAGCTTGAAAGCCCTCTGTTCTGTTTCCTGCTGCCTCTAATTCTGTAGAGGAATAAACAAGGGGAATAAACAGTCTGGTTATGTTTTGCCTGTTAAAATTTACAGCTCTTTGTACTAGAAGAGAGAAGAAATTCACAGGCACAAGGGCCAGAGGCTCTAGTGGGACAGGAACAGCTTTACATAGTACAAGAAATGAAAAGAGGAGAGGATGCTACAAGAATAAAACAGAAAAAGTCATGGGGAGAAGAAGGAAATATGTCCAGTAATAGAGAAATATGTAAGAGAATAAGGGGAACAGCAGGGAAAGTCCTGTTTTCTACTTGACTGCCTGTGTTTTGGGTGCAGACTGCTTTCCTGCAGCAAGGCCCTGGCATTTAGAATTAGAGTTCAATAAGACTTAAAGGCAGCTTATATTTTAAAAGCTTTATTATGAACCCAGTCCTTCTTTCCTATTCCAATTCTGATTATTCCAAAAGAGAGACTGATCTTGCTTTTCATTTGGGTACGAGACAAGCAGAAGTTTTTTACTGGAGTATTCAGTTCATCAGTAGCACAGAAGGAACCTCATTCAACTTCCTATTTTTCAATGTAAATCAGGGAAGATGCAGATGAAACAAAATAAGTGTGAAAGAGTCATAAGAGCCTGAACTCTCTGCTCTTGAAGAGGCAAAGAGCGAGGGTGGCCTTGCCTTCACATGTCTGCTGGTGCCTAAACTCAGGTGACTTCCCTGTGAGGTGTAAGAGAATGGCAACCACTGGCCACATTTGGGGTTTTGGTTTGGCTCTTCTTTTGGTATTTTAGTCTCCTGAATCTGTTTTTAAGGGCAGGCTGGTGTTTGCTTTTGAAAGGGGTAGCAAGAGGCTGAATTCCTTGCAAAGAACAAGGTTTGTGCTGAGGCACACCATGACTGATCCAGGAGAGGCAGCTCTGCTTCCCAATGCAAACTGTGCCATATCTCGGTCCTTTAGGCTCTGCTGCACAACGTGATGTTTAGGACACATGTCCAAGCTGCTTTATTTTGTATCTCTTAGTATTAAAGTAGATAATGTAGCAAAAGGGAAATGTACCAAAGTGATAAACAAAGGCAGATTGCATGTTTTCTGGAGAATCATTCCGCTAACAACCAGCATATTCAGCTTTGAAAATAAGCTTTGCTATCCCAGGGATAGCTACTGCCCCTGGGAATTTTATTGCAGTTGAAACCAGCTTACTTTTGTATTGATTAAAATGTTGTTTAAGGCATTTTGGAAAGATGAGTATTCAGAGGACGGTTTAATAATTTAACCATCCAGCTTAGTCCTCTCTATCCCTCACAAATTCCAAAAAAGAAATAGCAATAAAATACAAGTCTGAGAAATGTCATTACAGCATTGGCTTATATAAATTGCTCGATGCAGCAATGTCAGTCTAAGGATGAGTGATTGCTCTGTAGACAAGTGTTTTCATGACTGAAATAAAGAGATGCTGGGGGCTGAAGCACCTGCAAAGTGATGGGTGGATTGAGGACTTAGATCCCAGCCTGAGTCTGGTACATGCCCAGGGATCATAAATGATGTTGCCATTTAAAGTGAAGGATTACAGTAGCACTCAACCTTTGCAGACCATGGACAGGATACCATTTATTGTAATAATTCTCATTAAAAATGTGTTTCTACTTTTCACCCACTATGAATATTGATGTGGGTGTAAAAATACAGCAAATTAACACACAAAGAAATGTAATTCAGAGCAGAGTCTGTGGGGAGGGCAGTGCTGCTGCCTTCTCTCTACCCATAGCGTAGAGCTAAATTTAAATCCTGTTTTGATCACATAACTATGAACCTTTCACAAGTGCTTTCATAAGTGCTAGTTTACCTTTCGTAAGTGCTAGTTTCATTTAGAAGTAACTGATTTGAGGCAAAAGAAAAGGAAAACGAGCCCACAAAAAAAACCCCACTATCAATTCATTCAACTGATTGGTTGAAAGTAGCAATGTTCATCAAGCACAAATACTGATTTTGTTTTCTGACAATTTAAAAGCACAGATACTGTGGATAATTCTGTTTATGCTTTAGTTTCAAATAAAGTACAATCCAAATACCTTTTATGAATCAAATTCTGGCCTCAGTCCACTCAAACTGGAGATATTCAGCAATCTAAGGAGAGCAATTACAGGCATATGCTAGTGTGAGGAGAGATTTTGGCCAGGTACATCTGTAGAACTATAAAAAAATTATCAGATTGATTTAAATCATCTTCAGCATGCAATGGAGTATTTAGGTAAGCTCATCTCATAATTTCTCTACATACTCTTAAGGTTCCAAGCACAAAAGGTAAAGCACAGAATGCCACTTTTACCTCTGAATTCTCTGATTTGCCTGTCAGGTGTCATAATGACCTGAACATCCTTTAGGCTGAAAAGAGGGGAGTTTTGTGTATGTTACTCTCTTGTGGCATTATATCATGCATTAGATATAACATTCTAGATGTGAAGCAATTTATCTATTTTTATAGAGGTGGTAACATTAATTTTAGTGTTAGCCTTTGGTATGACATAGACTTTGTCTTCATTATTCTGAAATATATTTGGAACCCCCACCAAATCCATTTATGTTTTCAATTTGCTTTGAACTATTTTTCAACAACTCAGGTCAAGACCTAATTTCTGCAGCAATCTTCAATGTATTTTATTGTTCACCAGTGACTTGTATGTGATTAAGGAATCCATCAGGAAAATTCTTTTTTTATTCTTTCTCTAACATCTCTTACCAATGTCTAACTTGCAGTATTTTTATTTTATTTCTTTAGTGTTGGACCTGAAATAAAATTTGAGGAAGAAAAATGGATGCTTTACTTCATAAATCAGTAAGATCATTTCAAATACCTCCTTGGTAATTTGGCATTTCGTTACACAACACTATATTTCAATCTTATGCATGTTCAAAAACTCATTCAAGTGTTTGCAATACAGTGTCTGCTGGAGTTCTAATAAGGCACTACTGTTTGTTTTCAAGCCTAAGAATCTTGCCAAAACTAGTCAAGCTGGCAAACATCCAAGTGACCTGATTCACAAATTCATCTGTTCACAAATACACTTATTTAAAGAAATACTTTTATATATATACACATATATTTATGTCTGCATATGCACATGTGCATGTCTCAAACACAGAAGCCAATCAGTTTCTTGAGGCATAAAATGGGATATCTCTGATTTAAGGAATGGACTGTGTGCTAGTTTCAACTCTCTTGATGCCATCATACCCATTCAGTCCAAAGAAATCTCACTGCAAGGTTGTTACACTGGAATCAGCCTTTACAGACCAACTGCTGACTTGTTTGATGATGTCAGCAAGCAGGAGTGTCTTTAGACTGATGCCCCAGTCATGGTAATTATGATGGCAAAATTTTTTTCATGGGCTAAGACCCAGCACAAAGAGCTCAGGGAATTTATTTATGGGTTAGTTACTTTTGGTAGTAGCAGCAGTTCAGGAATTCAGGAACAGTAATTACTTGCTAAAGCAATTAACATATTTTGGACCCCACTTAGGAGGTTGTTGAATCCTTGTGGATAAAGGCATGCCAATTTTGGGGAAGGTGGTAGGCAGAGCAAGGAGGAAGCTGTGCCACACACAGCCAGAAACAAGGCCCAGCATTGCCTTAGGAATGATGGCACTGGCTGAGACTCCAGAGATATTCATCATCACCCTCTCTTTCCCAGGCTCCAGGGGATTTTATATGTTTATGACTTCATGGTGGCAGAATCAGTTTTAGCAGCCTTTTTCCTTCCCTTCTCATTTGGAGCTCTTGTTACGCAGGCACTCTCCAGCTGACTTCCAGCACTTGCATATCTCAGAGGGCTTGTGTTTCACTCAGTGCTCCCAGGCTGATTCCTTCTCAAAATTGCGTATAATGCAAGGAGTTGGTACCAGCACAGCACTTATCAAGGTTAAGATGAAAAATCCCTTCTTGGGATTTCTCTGAGAATACACCAGGTGGTGCCACGGATGTTTGCTGAGACAGTGTGTAATTACTTTTCTTGTTCTGCCAGAAAAGCTTAAAAAGGCCACATGAGTTCTACTTTATCACTTCCCCCCCTCTTTTCACTCATGCTGCCTGTGACTCACTTGGACGCTGTTCTGGAAATGCCTCTGTGCTCAGTGGATGTGACCCCAATTACTCCTTCTTGTTTTTTCTCCTTTTCTTTCCCTCCCCAAATGGTACTAGATTGTCTTCTTTACATTTACATTATGACTAAGAGAAATAACCCCCTGCCCTCCCCAATAACTCGATCCCTGAATCTCCAATCTGCATCTGATATTGAACATTTTGAGCCATATGGAACTGCTCTGTATCCTGTTGTCTGTTAATAGAACTGAGTGGACAAGATTAAAAATAGATCTGCCTTTTAAAGCAACAATAGTTTAATTTTAAATGAAAAAATAGTTCTATTGATTCTGCCCTTATCGTCCTGGAGCCTCCTGATTCTGTACATGTCTAAATTAACGCAGGCAAAAGGCTCTTGTGAATAGTAATGTGTTTCCCACAGTTGCTCCTTGTCTTGCTCATCTTTGGTTGTCATTATGATCTTGTAGGGTCCCTATCCAGCCTGCCATTGTCCCTCTCCTCTGCAGTGAAATGTGAAATTGCAGTCTTCTGCACCAGGGGTTTGAGTGGCTTGTGCTAAAGCAAGCACTGAAGTGTGTAATGGCAATGGCCATGGAGAGGGAGCCTCAGCAAAGCTCCCTATGCAGGAGCTCAAGGTCCTTGTAGGGCTGATACCAGGAGTGAAGTTACCATTTACGTCTAAGAAATATTGTGTCAGACTCAAGACTGCAGATGAAAGTTGTTGCCTTTTCAAAGTTCTTCACCAGGAGAAGTGAAAGTCATGTTCCTATTATTGATCACTCTTTGATTGATGATATAAATATCCATTATATTTATTTCACAGTATATTTGCAAGCATCTGGCCAAGCAGCTATGACTTCCTCTAATAAAATGTCATCCATAACAGGCTTGCCATATGCAGAATTTTTTGGGCTAGAATTACACCTAATTGCAAAGGTGTTCAGTAAGCACTGGTTTAGGTTAGCTTACATACATGGTGTGAGTTTCCAAATTGTTATTTGTGAGAAAATTATTTAAGTTTCAAGATCAGTTAAAGCTTCTGATAAATAGCACTCTAATAGCAAGAAAGATCTAAAAAGACAATTGGCCAAAGGGCCATTCTCTCAGCACTTGGTCACAAATCTTTAAAGACATTCCCCTATTTCTGTCTCTTTCTGGAACTTTCTATCTTTTCAAAACGTTTCAGTTTGGAGAAAATAAACAACAACAAATCAATCAACCCCAACCCCTGCTTTTGACTCTGCATTTCCTATTTTAAAGACCACAATGGTGCTGCTCAGCAAGTTGAGTTCCCTGTAAAACTTTTCAGAAAGTCTTTTTGGATTGTGTGAAAACAGCTTCGTAATGTTTTTTTTCGTCAAATCTTTTATCTCTAACTCTGCTTTAAAGCCTGTTTTCCTTGTGTTATTTACCCTTTCTCTGGTTCTTTCCCAGCATTCTCTTCCACATGGAGCTCTAACCAAGGATGTTTACTTAGAAATCAAACTTCCAAATTCACAGACTCACAGAGGCTTTTAGTTTTAGTTTAAATGAGCTGACACATCCCTAACAAGAAATATTTTGTACTGGCATGTAAACCTCACGCACTATTAAGCCCAGTGACAAGGACTAAATTAAACTTTTAAACCTCTACAAAGCCAGCCTTGTAACCAGGACAGAATTCAGCAACACTCAGGATAGGGAGCAGCTGGAGCCACTGCCTGCTGCAGTGAACAGTGTAAAAGAAAAGCACAAAGCCCAGAGCTCCAGGGACACTGCACGGGCAAAAGGCCTGCCAGGGGGAACACAGGAACACAACACGGCTACACCTCCACACCTTTCTGCTTGGCACCAGCCACAGCCCAAGGCTGCTGTTACTGCTCCACCTAGGGTTAGGGTGAGGGTTAGGCCTTAGGGTTAGGGTTAGGCCTTAGGGTTAGGATTCGGGTTAGGCCTTAGGGTTAGAGTTAGGCCTTAGGGTTAGGCCTTAGGGTTAGGGTTAGGCCTTAGGGTAGGGTTAGGCCTTAGAGTTAGGCCTTAGGGTTAGGATTCAGGTTAGGCCTTAGGGTTGGGCCTTAGGGTTAGGGTTAGGCCTTAGGGTAGGGTTAGGCCTTAGGGTTAGGCCTTAGGGTTAGGATTCAGGTTAGGCCTTAGGGTTAGGCCTTAGGGTTAGGGTTAGGCCTTAGGGTAGGGTTAGGCCTTAGGGTTAGGCCTTAGGGTTAGGATTCAGGTTAGGCCTTAGGGTTAGGGTTAGGCGTTAAGGTTAGGCCTTAGGGTAGGGTTAGGCCTTTAGGGTTAGGGTTAGAGTGAGGGTTAGTATTCAGGTTAGGCCTTAGGGTTAGGGTGAGGGTTAGGATTCGGGTTAGGCTTTAGGATTAGGATTAGGGTGAGGTCTTGGGGTCAGTGTTCGGTTTAAGGTTTGGATTCAGAAAACCACAAAGCCCAGAGCTCCAAGCACACTGCAGCTACAAGAGTCGTGTCCAGGGGAACACAGGACCATGAGAGGAGTTAGTGTTAGTGTTATTGCTAGGTGTTAGGGTTAGGGTTAGGGTTAGGGTTACGCTTAGGGTTAGTGTTCAGAAAACCACAACCCAGGTATCTCCGGGACACTGCAGATGCAAGAGGCCTGTTGCAGTTAACCGTGTAAAAGAATGGGTCTTAGCCTCTCAGTGAATCCAGCCATAGTGGTAAAAATATAAGCCTGTAAGAACTTTGGCCTAAGAGAAGGAAAGGAGGTATTTATGTGCTCAGAATTAGATGTGTTTGTAGTGCCTGGGGCACAGTGGACGTGTCTGTGCTGCATTGGCGGCACCATAGATTTCCCAGGTATATCTGCTCACTTGGCTGACAGCACAGAGTTAAATACAGGAGTGGTGTTGGGAAAGGGGAGCTGACAACTCATGGACAATGAAAAGGAAAGAAGTAATTCTGAGGGTGATACCAGTGTCCTTGGAATAACCTGTAGGTGAGATGATAGTGTTTGCATGTCATGCTTGATGAAAAGATTATTACATCCTTTAATGTGAAATACAGAAGCTTATTTAGAGAATAAGAACTGATTTTTTTGTCTCCCATGCTGCAAGTGTTGTTCTCAGATCACAAAACAAGCTGGTTCTTCAAGGAACATTCCTTTTTCAGCACAATTCTTAGAGCTCACCTGTCTCCTGGCAATCTTGGTCAGTTCACACCAAGAAATAACAGCCACTGATCTGTAGGACAGGTCTGTTCATGTGGAGCAGAAGACTGAGTTTAAAAGAGAACCATGGCATGAAACTCCATTGCGAAGTGAGCTGTGCTGCTGCAGGTGGTGCTACATGGAATGGGTATCTGACATGCCCTACCGTGTCCCAGGGATACAGTGGAGTGTCAGCCAGGGCTGTAGCACTTAGAGAGCTGCAGTGTTCAGCAGGGTGGGGAGCTGAGGCAGCAGCTTCTGCAGAGTGTGTGACAGAGATGCTCTTTCCTCAATTTGGGTAGAAGGGGCCAGGGACCGCTCAGAAGGATGTGGCAAGTACTTGTTCTCAGATTCTGTGTTTATTTGCACAGTAATGTGCCTGTTTCAAGGGGGTTTTTTGAATTTCTGAACGAGTTTCTAGTCCCAGGCAGTTGACTTCCCTCTGTTAGCACAGTATAGCAGAGTGAGGTACAACAGCTTCACCCAGAGAGAGATCAAATTAATGGGACATGCCACCTGGGATTGCATAAGGGAAAATGGGAAGCTAGTGATGCTTTAACTACAGGAGGCTGCTAAAAAACCCCAATAGAGGCCTCTAATGTGAAAGAAACACAATGTGAAGGATCTCAGGTGCAGCTTCCCCTCCGTCCTTGCACACAGACGTTGTTGTGTGTCTCCCAGGAGCACAGACACGTTGCCCGTACACAAGAAGGGACTCTGGAACTGGGACCTGTTATGGCTCATCACAGGAAATGTGATTCAGAGATACTGCTGCACTTATAAGACACATAGTGTCTTCTTTTGTGAGTTTTCTTGTCAGCTGATAAGATCTTATTTTGGTATTCTTAGTGGATTCTCTGCTCACAGGGCCAAGGAAGGAAAGAAGAAAACCTTCCTGTTGCACATACATTGGCACATAGATAAAGCCAAAATTCCTTCAATCAGATTTGTAAAATTGGAATTTAGCTGCTGCTGTAGTTTAGCCTCAGGCTGGTAATGTGGCACTTGATTTCTGTCACTGGGGCTCCTAATTGGAAAACGAACAGAACACAAAAGAGTCAGGAGGGAAGGGGGAGGGGTGAAAATGGATCACGTTTATACCAAATAACCAAGTCCCCCAGCACAAAATTCAACCAAACTTTAAATATCCATTTATTCCCCTGAAGAGAGTAGAAGGGAAACAAAGTTATTAGGCTCAGATGACAATGTCTCTAGAAAAGCATAAAATGTAATAACACTGACTTTCCATCCAACCTCTCACACACATATCAGAGGAAAATGTCCCTTGCTAAATACAAAGAAAGTTCAGTTGGACAAGATTATTTATTTCCTTTTTAACACTGCCATTCCCACACATATGAGTATACTTATTCTAGCCATACACATATGTACGTAGATGATACATCACTGATATAATTCACATAATTTACAGAGGCTCAGTACAAAAACTAAAGAATTTTCTCAGTTTTGGCCCAGTTCTCAAAACTGAAATGAGCCACACCAGGTCTACCTACAAACTTTCTCTTGATGTGCATGGACATCAGTAGGCCCTAAACTTCTCTGGATGTTGTTAGAAGGCTGAAAGGTTTCCCTTCAGTCTGTGAAAGTTGTTTTGTGGAGCAAAGGAGCCCTTAGGAGCCCAGCATTATGTGAACAGGAGTTCTGGGCTGCAAGGAGTGAGGGCAATCCTGCCTCGGTGGTTGCTCACATTGTGCCCTTCAGGTGAGAAGCTTCTGTATGGGCTGCTTAATAGGCTGCAGGCAGCATCTCTGCAGACCTGCTTTGTTCATGTTATTCTGGCCCTGAATTCCTCATCTTTCCAACGTGATGAAGCTGTTGCTGTGCTGCAGGAGCAGCATCTCTGTGGGTGCATATGTATGGATTAGATCCTGCATCTGCTTTAGTGAGGGGGGAATTGGTACCACAGTATTCACCAGTGTAGGTTTAATGGAATATGTTTGTATTCTATTAATAGTGTAGTAAATCAGATTTTCATAATATACTGTTGTAAGCAGGTGCCTTTAAAATCCAAGTCTGTTGTGGTTTTTGTTTTATGTGTAAGTTTACTTAGAAACTTGTATTAATTGAAAGGAATGCTTTTACTTAACCAAGAGTTATTGACCATTTTGCAAAAATGTGTACTCTACAAAGCTTAAATTACATAATTGTTCAAGAAGGACTAGTACCTCCTGTGGTATCTTCAGTTAGAGGAAAGAGATTGTTGCATTAATCATGACTTCTGAGGATGCTGATAAAGATAATTCTTTTCTAATGTATTGATATAACTCTCAATTGTTTCATATTAAACTGAGAAAACGGGAAGAGTTAGAAGATGGTACGTGTTTTAATAGAAGCAATAATTCTACTTGAAGGCTTTTCTGGATGCTGTGCTGGGGAAATGAAACCAATAGATCTCATTTTACAGAATGTAGCTGTATAGGAAGAAAAGGTCATAATCCTGGGCCTAATACTATTACTGATTTAAAGCTGATGTTAGTATTTTTCAATTTATTTTATGAATTTAAAATGGGGTCAAACATATAAATGTAATAATTATGGCAAACTACAAGAGATTTGTTTGGATCATAATCCATAAGCTTATTAGCCAGCATGACTCAGCTGCCTTCTGCTGTCCTCTGGTCTCTCAGCTTGCACTAGGTGTAAGTCCAGCTCACAATATTTCTTTCCTGCTGCTGACTAGTTTGTGCTGATGGGCTGTTCGCTGTTAGGGGTCCTCAGCTGTCTAACACACACTGCATTCTGACCCACAACCCTTGCTAAGTGAGTAGTAACAAGGTACTGCCTCTGAATGTTCATGAGCTGAACTTCGTGGGTCAGCTTCTCATTTAGTGCAAGGCACCTTTAGATGTGTGGCATTACAAAGCAGCCTTATTGTGGATATAAAACATCCCGTGCCTTTTGAGGAACAGTGCCACGTGATTTCTCACAGCGCCTTCATTTGTCAGAGGCACTTTGCAGCCTGAGCCCATTTTCCTTTATCTTGTGTCCTTTGGGGAAGTCTGAGTGGTGAAATCTCAGTGCAGGCCTGTGGCTGGTGCCTCTGAGGCTCGGAGCAGACTGATCCCTGCCAAAGCTCATTAGCACTGCCTGTCAGGAGGAACTGTGTCATCAGGTTGTCATTGCTGCCACAAGATCCACACCCCTTTGAGCACTGTGCCAGCTAGCGAGGGTGTTTAATAAATAATGCATTATTGGTTAAACTGCTAGTTGAGGAGATGCTTACAGCTTTTAATTAGTGTCTTCCATTACTCTTCTCCTAATTAAAAAGGAGTCCAGAGCTTGATTACCATTTATAGAATACAAGAACTAAAAATACTGTAAACCCATCAAATTATTATTATTTGCATGCAACCAAAATTCTGTCTGGCATGTATAATTTGAAGGCATAGATAAGTAAAATCATCACAACCAGGAACTGGAATGTTTTTGACTGACAATACCCTACACTCTGATTTTCAAATTTTTCTCTATTCTCATTGTTAGAGAAGACACTGTAGAGAACAATCTGAAAGGTGTGTTAATAGTGTTAATATACCTAGTGTGGTGGATGTAATTCCTTAAAGAAATCCTCTCCACTAACTGTGGAGCAATGCTGTTGCATACCTTTCTCCAGTTATAAGGCAATGATTTCTAATTGTTTTCTATGAGAACAGAACTCAAGAACTCTCAACTTCAGATCCCTTGTCTATTCCTAGCCCATTTCATGTCCTGGGAAAAACTCTGTCACTTCAGTTTTACCTCAGAAAAGGTAATAACTAATTAGCTAAATTCAAGTGGCTTTGCAAAAATTGCTGTGCTCATTAAAAAAAAGGCTAGAAAATAGAAGTACTAAGTGTTCTATAGGAGCATCTGCAACAGTGCTATAAGCTTAGGTAGGAAAAAAAAAGAATAATCAGACCTTGTGATTCCTAATAACTGAGAAAGAGGGTTCTTTTTTTTTTTTTTAATATTCCTACATTTTTCTTTTGGACCACCTTTTCCCCCCATGCCATTTATGCTCTAGAGACATTTACATTATTTGATAGGTATACCACATTCTTTCCCAAGGATTCTTGAAAGCTCTTGTTGAAAAACACTCTGTGCTGCCACTACATTTTCTGCATCTCTTTCTGTGACTGAACAGAGGACTTTATTCTTCTGGAATATTAGTCTACTTCATTTCACAAGCATCAAAATGAGATTAATATTTGCAAAGGTCAAGTTACAGTATATGGCAGGAAAAACATGCCAAAAACAATTAAAATTACTAGGGCTGCATAAGAAAGTCCCACACAGCACATATTGCTCACAGGTGCTCCATGTGAGGCCCAATCCAATAAATATCAGTCCAGTCATTTACACTAGGAGAGTGCCAGTCATGTAAAAAGAAACAGAAGAACAGATGCTTTATGAGAAACAAACCCAATACAAATAAACTCAAAACTGATTATAAAAAAAAAATCACACTAAACAAGTATTAAAACGCATGTGAACTACATTTGGGATTCTGTGAATGTTTCGTCTACAAGTGGGATTCAGTGAATGGTTTGCAAAGCAAGAGGAAAATAATTTTTAGTGCTTTTTGAAGTCTCTCCTTTGGAGTTCTGTTTATGTGTTTAATTTTCTTTTAATTGAACTGGCTTTCTCTCCATGTTGTTTAAACTTTGGTTTTCAAAAGGCCAAAATGTCCACAAAAGTGTGGTAGTTTAAGAAGTTCATCTCGGGAGGGGCAGGGGTTTGTTTTTGCTAAAGTGCTGAGGAGTGAAGGTTTGACTTTATCATGCATTCCGAAAAGCTTACACACCTGTGACTTTTTGGGAATGAAGCCTGGCTTTAAAATCTTCTAAAAAAGGCGAGTTCTGTGGGCTGTGTTCATTGTAAACATTTTTGCCATTAAAGCGATTGTCACTGACGAGAGAGCCAGGTTCATCTCTGCTCACACTCACCTTTGCCCTTGGCAAGTGCTGTCCCTGTGTGCTGCAGTCAGAGCTGCAGGATCCAACACAGGAGGAGAACTGCCTGAGAATGAGGCTGTTACATCCTGCTCGAGTGGAAGAATTTGTAACTTTTAGATAAATGTTTATGGAGCCCCTTGCCCTTGCCCTTGCCCTTGCCCTTGCCCTTGCCCTTGCCCTTGCCCTTGCCCTTCCCCTTCCCACTAAAGATCTCATAGAAGGCTATGGATTTTACTCTTGTACATTTTTGTGTTTGCTTTTTTTGGGGGGGGGTGTGTTTTGTTTTTTTTCTTTAACTGACATTTTCAGTAGTGCAATTTAAGTCAAGGCACATGGATACAGGCACCTCTATGAGTCCAGTGTACAGTGCTGCTGCCACTTGTGGCCTGCTGATATTTCTGAAAAACTAGAATCAAATGCAGCTGAGCTGAACAAATTTTTAAAGGAAGGTCAAATGTGGATTTTATTTTTTATTTATTCTATCCAAAATAAATGAAGGAGCTCTAAAGATTCTGAAATACGTAGACCTCAAGCTTGAAATTTTATACTCATAAAGCCTACTGAAGAGCAGGCAGTAATAAGAACTCACCATATAAATTGTCTCAACTCTGACCAAAGAGACCACCCTTCTGGAGATAAAACTAACTTGTATTCCTAACTCGTTTAATCCCCTGCTTTTCTGCTGAAATGGTTGACAAGGGACTCATTCTCACTAGCAACTGGGCTGAAGCCACACATTCATTTCATATATGCCATGAACAGGTCTGTGATACTAATGATTTTCAGACTCTATGAACTGGAGTTGGATCTGACCCTGTGACCTGGAGGTTAAAGGCTCCAAATCCAATTACTGAACCCCAGAAATACCAAGTCACTTTTGCTTAACCATTACACCAGCACTGATGAAAGCTGTAGTGAGCTATTGTACTCAGGCAGGTAGACCAGCACCTTGAGCACGAGTTGCTAGGATATGCCCCTTTCAGACAGCATACTTCATTTCTTCTCCTTTTCCAGACAGAGGATTCATCTTTCTTCAGAAAGGAAGTGTCGAGCACTTGAGAAGGTTCCTGTGAACATAAAATCTACAATCCCATCCTTGGCACTGTGCCTATGTTAAGTATTTGAAAATACTGGGTGATTCCCAAGAGAGAGTGACGACTGCACATCGTTTATTCATGGCCTCTCTATGGCTGACATTTGATATCCAGGATTCAGGCTTAGCAGCTGGCTCATGCCACCTCTTGCCAGTCATCTTTTTGCTGGTGCTGCTGTGCTGTCACCACTGAAAGTGACACACAGGCAGACGGTGGCTGACAAAATTTAAATGCACAGGGCAAGAACAGGAACAATTCTGCTTCTGACTCATCCCTGCTGCCCTTCGTCCTTGTTCATGTGGCTCTGTATAGCAAAGGCCCATTTTATGGGCAAGGAAGACTTCAGTTGTAGGCAAGTTCTGTGACAGTAGTGGGCAAGGAGATGTTTTGCTGTAACTAACTTTGCCTCACAATTTGGGAAGAGCAGTGAGAGTTAAATGGGGAAAATTAAGAAAAACAAAGCAACTCAGGAAAAAGTAGAATCTTAACAATAGCAGAACCACTGAACTGAAATATCACTTTGAGGTCTGACAGAGGTGTTGAAAAATCTGGGGTTCAATCACACTTTGTACATAGTTAGGGCTTTTCTTGAGGATCTCCTATAGACCTGTTACATTGCTATAATTTTTGAGGGTTTTAGAGATAGACTGAAGTCCCATCAAATTGACTAAGAATGTTGACTGTTATCACCGAGAGGCAATATTGTGCAAAATCGGGCTGAAGAGCCCAGTACTGGGTGCAGTTCTTCAAACAAGGCCTCACCAATGCCAAGCAGAGAGAAAAGATCTCTTCCCTTGGCTTCCCTCTGTGCTTTTCCAGAGGATATGTGGCAAACTTGTTGAGGGTGTGCTCTGCAGGTCACTAATGAAGTTGTCAGACAATATTGATCTCTGGGAGTCTTGCTTCCAGCTGAACATTGTTTAGCTGATCACAGGCATCCAGGCCTGGTCATTCAGCCAGTTTTCACTTGAACTCACAGCACACTGGAACTGGAGAGGAATTGGACAAGGGACTATTGGCTCCTGTGATCTCAGAGTGGAAGGTATTCAGAATGCAAAACCTTTTTTTTTTTTTCCAGGGGGGGTTCCTTAACAAGATGAGCTCCCCAAAGACTATAAAAACAACTGATACTAAATTTTTGAACTCTGAGAAATGTCTAAAAAGTACATTCTTTGGTTGTTGCGCACATTCTCCTTGCTGAGAGATACAATGTAAATATCAGTAATTATACTGCTACAAATAGTACTGTAATCAGTTTTGTTTCATAAAATAATTCTAGTCTCTGTGGACACAGGAAAAAATTTGTGTGCTTGCAATCAAATATTTTACTGTGTTCAAGTCTTTGGAGTTGATGCTATCCTTTATAGGCATTACTTCACTTCATGTTCTCTGTGATGGCATAGACCAGGACATAGAATCAAAGAATTGTTTATGTTGGAAAATACCTTTAAAGTCATTGAGTTCAACCATTAAGCCAGCACTGCCAAGTCCCCAGTAAATAATGTCCCCACATGCCACATCTACAGGTCTTTTCCTGTTCCCAGGAGCTGAGCAAGGGCTCTCAGAGCAGCAAAATTGCAACAAATGCATGGAGCACTTGTCAGAACAGAGTGCTGTGTGATAGGAAACATTGGTGTAAGCCAATTAAAGTAAACACATCTGAAATAAACTACCACAGCTGAGGAACTTCATTGTTGGCTGTTCACAGTGAATATTACACGTAGAATTACCTATTCTTTCTTGATTTCTTGTGGTTTAAACAATAGCATGGTGTCTTTTGAAAGGCTCTTTGCTAAACAAACTAGAAAACAAAGCTTGATCTTCTGTTAATTATTTCCTAGACAAAACTGGGACTAAAAGCCCATTTGCAGAAGAGAAAGGGGTAAGTTGCATAGACAGTGTGTATGTGTGTGTATATTTTACACTGCGATAGATTTCAAATGAAGAAGTTAAAAAACCCCAATGTATTTGTTTTATAGAGCTACATCGCGGTGGAGTCTAGAATGGGAGGTTAACATACGTGGTTTTGCTTTCTTGTTTTGGGGGTTTGATGTTAGATACATCCTAGAGACTTCTGGGAATTAAAAAAATTGAATTCTTGTAATGAAAGATTTTATAGCATTTCTGAATTATGAAATGTTCTCAGCCATTGCTGCAAGCTTAGACAATGACAACATCACCACCTCAGCATGATTAGCTATTTCATTATGCAATAGAAAAGCCATGGAATTTGCTTAAAATTTAAAAAGAAAGCTTCATATGCAAGTGGCAATTTATGAGGATTTAAATCTCTCTAAAGGAAAGATTTGAATGTGTATAGGAAAATATAGGCACATTTTCTCTTTTACCATTTGTAACTCTTCGTGTATACACTGTGAATCTCCAGAGGAATATGTGCAGGATTTCATTCCAGAGAGGTGTACACTGTAGGTTAGTATTTTAGCTTTTGCCCATGAGAAAAAGTGGAAAGAAAACTATTGCTTTCAAAAGGAATTGTGCTGCATTAATGACTTTAGTGTTCTTTCAAATACTGGTGCAAACAATGAAAAGAGAGAATTATATTAATTTTTTTGATGTGTTCTCTGTGGACTGTAATATTAAAAAAATCAATGGTACTGATGTTTAAATTTTCGTCACCAGGTACCCTCTCATGTGTCTATCTCCATTGTAATTTGCATGTTGTAACTTGCATGTTGTGGGGCAGTCTCAGCAGCCAAGGCAGGTTTTAATGGGCAAACTATTCCTAAGATCCAGTGGATCTTAAGGGTTGCACTGTGTCTGCCCAGGCCACATCCAATGCCTCCTGTTGGACTTAGCAGCACCAAGTACAATGATAACAGGTAGAGGGCAGAGGGGTCTCAGTCGGTACCAGAGCCTCAAGGTTTCTCTAATTTATAGAGATGGACAGGCAAATACACAACCTGTGTGGATCAGGGAAGTACAGGGTTAGCCTAAGGTCATCCTTGTGCTGTTTATCCTTTCTCTTGCTTCCGTTTCTGTGCTGGAAGATGCTCGACTCTGTTAGGAGCAACCTCTGTACTTTGCTTTTACAACATGGAGACAAATCCACATTTGAATACCAAATTTCTACAGGTGGACTGAAAAGTCAAACCTTTCTTCTCTGGCATGTAGAGTGCAGACTGAAAAGTGCAAATGCAACCCAGTCTTTCTCTCTTCTCCTTCCTCAGTGCTGGGATACTGAGACAGTGTCTGAGCCCTGCTGGTGATAAGCTCTTAACTCCTGAGCATGTCAGGGGGTCACTGCTATGCTTTGTGATAGAGTCACACTGATGAACAATTAACAAATATTCTTTCATGCCCAGAAATTTAAACATGTAACAGGCTTACACATAACAAGATCCCAGTAAAATCTCCACCCCTTGGGTGTGAAATACCACCACTGTGAAATCCCAAACACATCCAAAGGCATTTGAGAGTCTAAGCCAGGAAAGACTGTTGAGTTTGATTAGATGCACACAGAGAAAGGGATGACCTGAGCTGGAAACCAGGATGGTTTAAATGTCTGCCAATGTGGGATCCTTCTGCAGATGCTCAGTGATGCCAGAGCCCTGGGTAAGGCAGGTGGCACCTGCAGGTGCAGCCTTTAGAGACATTGAATCTCTCTGAAATACAAGTAGTGGAGTTGTGGGATTAAGATTTGGAACCAAGACTGAGATTGTTGTTTTGTTAATATAAATTACTTTAGGGGAAAAAAAAGAGGGTATTTTTAGTTGGAAATGAATGGTGGAAAAGGCCACATAATTAGCATAGAATGCTCACGGAGAAATTAATCTGTACCTTTTTTTTTTCCTCCTTCCTCTCCTCTTTTGTACACCTAGCTGATGAAAAAGGCTTCTTTAGCTCTGCATGAACTATGAGGTTTAAGGTGGTTAATTAAAACCAGTGTTTTGATGCTACTGCACAGGCTACTTAATCAATTAGCTGTGTTTGCAAAGCACTTTTAAGGACTAATTACGACCAAATAATAAGTGGATTTCTTTTATTAACCTTCAGAAATGGAGGATGCCAAGAGGAGAGGAGCCTTGTGTCAGAGCTCAGCAGGCAGTTTCTGATCCTGTCTCACTGATTCAAGAGCAGCCAGGGCAGAGCCCTGACACAGAGCAGGTTTAGTGCAGAGCAGGGCAGCTACACACAGAGCAGCTGTCAGGCTTTGTGCCTGGGGTGTGCTTGGTTTCTTCTGAGTGGATTTGGTTTGGTGTGGGTGGGATGGGACACCCAGCTCACACTGCTGGGCCTGGTCCAGGTGCTCTGGGCTGTGGTCAGTCGTGTGTGGGCTGTGCTGGGGATCAGCTCTGCACTGGGAGGCCCTGGAGCGATGCTCACACATTGATACCGTGGCTCCAGTGAGCAAACAGGAGCATTCCTAAGAGGCTCCAAGTACCGTTCCTTGCTCCTTCCACTCAACATTCCAGCTGCAGTGGTGACAGACCATGGCAAGCAGATCTGACAGGCTCCACTCTATTTTCCTTTCTGAGAAGAGACAATAAAGTTTTGTGGTGCATTAAATGTCACCTGATGGACGCTGGAGAAGAAGGTATTCTTCATTTAGGTGCTAATATCAACCCTGCATGATGTCTCACACTATGGAGAGTAATACCAAAGGAGTTCTATTCTTAAAAATGTCCCTGAATGGAAATTAAATCATTACATTAAGGCCTAAAGGTCCAATCCTCTCTTTGGTTGATGCAACAGAAGAAAGCTCAATAGTGCTTCTAGTCCTAAATACTTGTATTCTTTTCAGTAGGACTCCTTGGGAATTCAAGGACTGGCTTCCAACCATGCTAGAGGTGCAGAATGAAGAGATTATAATTGTTGGTACCCTGTTATTCCAGTGTCATCCACAATGGCATGTAGGAAAAAAAGATGTTTTGGGAGAATCTTAGAAATAGAAATAAAAAAAAATTAAGACTTAGAAATCTCCCTTTCTTCAATATTCTCTGTGCAATAACAAAAAAGGGAATATGAAATTGAGAATTATGCATTCACTTTTCTGGTAGAATGTTATTTACATGCATGACTCTGTGACTATCACTCAGGTTTTTAATATTAACATACAGGTTTTTTGCTTTTGTGGCAGTTAGTAAGAATTTTAACATCTCATATGCATCTGTTGTGCTTTGTTAGTTTATTAACTCTTTTAAGGCATAGAGAAATAAAAACATAAAATAATACGAAACGAACAATATACCTTGTGGTGGAAATTAAGATCTTGTGTTTCCATGTTGATCCAATAAGGTTACTGAAGAACTATTCCAGCTAACAGTGCAAAAGCTTCTGCAGACAGGTGGGGGACTGGTTGCTGTGATCTGTTACATCCCTTTGCACTCTTCAGCTGCACCAAAGAGGAATTAACTTTAGAGAAACACCTGGGAGTATGATCTGAGTGCTTTGTTTTCTAATTCCCTAGACCTTTATAATCTTCAGCACAGTAAATATATAGTTATTCCCAGTATCTGAACGGCATGCTAGGGTTTTAATCAGCAGGAATTTTGAGCGACTGTGCCCCTTCTCTAGCTTACCTCATGGTTTCATTTCAGCAAGCCATATTCAGATATTGACGATTTACTTTTGAAACATTTTTACTTCAGTAATTCTACTGTTTCATGGGTGGAAGTGGTACTTAGTCCAAGCCTAGAGCCCCTTGTTCTTCTGCTCATTAATAGTGTGCCTGGGGATATTGCCTTCCACATGGATATGAACTCAATTTCTATTAATGGGTATTGTACATGCTAGACAGTAATCACTTAGCAAAAAAAACCATTAACTTGCAAAGCTGGTGTTTCTGTCTGGGTAAGCAGACACCCACAACTTGTTTCATCTAATTGTCCTCTTAAAGAACCACAGATTTCCATTCCCGTGAAATCCACACATGGCAGATTTCAGCCTGAAACACAGTTTTACACACAGGTTACAAAGCCTTAGAGGAATATTCCCATTGAGTATGGCACTGTGAATTGTGCTTATCTGGGATTTAAGTGCTGCTATTTATAAAAGTCTTGGCCTTAGAGTCTTTCTTCCATTAAGACAGATGTAAAGCAAAAGTAGATGAATGGCTCGAAGAGAATCAGTCCCACAGGCTTTGAGAGGCTGGATATGGGGAAATGCACAAAAAGTCCTTGCATTGAAATTCAGCTGATTTGTTCCCATCTTATATATGAACTTCGAGAGTCTGTAAAAGCACACCTGATATTTGATCTCCTTATCAATCAGTTTGCTTTGTCATGGTCTCCTGCAATAACTTTGCTGAGGAGAATTTTAAAATCCTCATTCAGTGTCTTGGATTGGACTTCTGTTAATCAAGATTTTATACTGCCCTTGGAAAATGAGTATTTAGAACTCCTTGTCTTTCTTTGGAGGGAAGATGGGGTTTATACATTTTCAGGTGCTGGTCATCTTTTTTTCTCGCTTTTATTTTCCTTTTGGTGAAAAAATGGTGACTTCTGACACATAAGTTCACAGTAGTTTTTCTTTTCACTTTCTAACTAGAAAAATGAAGCTATTGCCTTAGAGTAGAAAAGGGATCCTCCCCTGAATCCTCTTGTCTAGAGGTCAAACAACAAAAATGTTTTAAAGCCATGAACACTTTTAATGAACACACACAAAGAGGAAATGTTGACTTCAACATTATGCTTGTTACAGACGTGTTGTGGAAGATGTCTCAACTGAGCATCATCCAGTGGAAAAATATTTGTCAAATCTTGCAACTTTTTTCATGCCTTTGACCCTCCTCAGAGGTGTTCTACAATATCTAACATTTGAATTCTCTCCCATTTGTTTGAACAAGTGCCCCTCATTGGAATTCATTCAGTTAGCTTTTTAATATGGCAATAGTGGAGAGAAAATGCTTTTTAAAATGTCAGGGGATAATGTGAGAGGAGCAGTACCTGAAATTGCTCTTGAACGTATTGACTTTAAAAGCCGAGTCATCTTGGCTAACAATTAAATAAAGAGCAGATGAGGTAAATAAATCAAATACTTTTAATATTTGCTATAGCCTCCTCTGCAGTCCATATGAGCAGCATTCACCCTTCACTCCCTGAATTCAAAGGAAATTGTAAGGAAGGCCAATGGCAAAAGATTCATCCTGAGATCAAATTAATAAAGAGGGGATAGTCAGTCACAATTTACTTATGTCTCATCATGAGGCACTTTTATTTGGGAAAGACAGGGAAAAAATCCAGACATAAATTGGCACAATTGAAGAACTTCTGTTTCTGAAAGATACAAAGCTTCATACTTCCCTTTCATCGTATAGCAGTCAAACTTTATTTGTGCTGAGAGAATTGTCTCTCTCGTTAACTGTAAAGGCCAGTGCTTACCTTGAGCACAGAATAACCAGGGCTCTCTCCTAATACCAAGGTCTGTAGGTAAACCCACTGTTCTTTGACAGAAAAAAAAAATATTATCATGCAGTACTTTTGAGGATAGTGCATTGTTGGTTGGCTTTGTCTCCAAATAGGAGAATATTTATTTGGAATTGCAATTCTCTACTTTTTTAAATTCAAAAAGTAGCTTGGTAAGAAACATGAAACTTCTATTTTTCTCTTTATAGAAAGCCAAAGACCTACCTTGGGAAGGGATTAATTAATAGTTTGCATCATTGACTCACTGCAAAAAATATGGTTTCTGATAGGCTTGTCTTTAGTGAAAACAGAGTCTCAGTTCCTATAGGTAGGAAAACTGGCAGTGTCCTGCCATTTAAAGACCAGATGATTTCACTTTTTCTTCTACTAAGGTTTTATTAAAAATGTGAAGTTGCAAACTGCTGTTATTTTTGTTCCAACCTAACTAGCAGCATTAATAACAGAGCCTCATTTTCATGATCACTTGGTTACTGGCAATCTGTGCCTTGGAAAACTTGGACTGCGAACAGCACTAATTAACAGCAAAATGGAGCTGGAAATTAATTGGCATCAAACTAGGTGGAGAATAGATCTGTTTTGCAGTCCAGTCCCTGACTCACAAATCTGTATGCACAGCAAATATTTCTCTCTTACCTAGATTAGAATAAGATTTCCACCTGCGGTGTGGATTTTTCCTATTTTTAAACTCTTATGAACTTTTTACTAACATTTTGATATTTAGTAACCTTTAAGCATAGCCAATAGTCTTTTCTATATTTGATTTAAAAGTATATTACAGGAATAAGAGGAAAACTGGCTGGGATCTATTTGTTCTTTTTAATTTCTCAAAAGATCTGTTTGGTGTTTATTTCTTTCCTGAACGAATGTTAGTATTGGGTTCAAGGCAGGGAAAGAAGCTGGAAATGCTGTGGTACAATGCTTAGAGTGGAAGTCATATCTTTGAGATGAAATTCAACCCAAAAATCTGTGATGATAACTGTTGATTATTTAGCTAACAGCAGTAAGGACTGATCTTTATTGTTTACTGGGGCCAAAGATTTACCACGGAATTAATTGGTTCAAATTCCTTTATTTGGACACCTGGGAACTTGTTTTCTAACCAACACTTCTGAGTCCTAGAAATGTGTGGCTTGGCATCTATTTGAAGTCTGATTTCCGTGGGGTTGGTTTGTATCATTTGGGTTGTGATGTGGTCGGACATCAGGCACTGGGGAACTGCTGGTGCTGGAAAGATCAGGGCTCTGAGTTTAGGTGTTACTTTCAGCCAGTGATCATCAGATCTAAATTGTTTGTGTTTGTTGGTTTGGGCATTTTTCAGACTTGTCTGGATCCTGCTATTTTGTTACTTCCTGTCACATCTATTGAAGCCCCTTTACCCTGTTCTCTCCACTGTAAAAATGTATAGCTGGGAGACTGCCATAATTTAATGTAAAAGCAGTTTTAATAAAATTCCTAAAGTTCAGCATTACTTTTCTGCTTCTTATAAAACCCCAATACTTTTGATTTTCTTCATGTAAGCACAACTTGAAAATTAGTAGGAAATGGAATTATTGGGAAATTAGTTATAAATCTGGCAGCCTAATACAATCTTGTTTTAAAATTTATGGTATAACCAGTGATCAAAAGGACTTTTAGCATTGCCTGGAGTGCTTCGTTCATGGAGAGTGATTGAGGAAGCAATGACAGATAGCTACCTCTTCAATTCTGTCTTCAAAGACTAGATTAAAATTACCATTTACAGACCAGAATTTTTTACCATTTCAGAAGAGAAACAAAAACTATAGATTATGGGGAGAAAATACTACAAGCCAATCCACTTATTCAGTATAACTTTCTGTGTTGTTTTAGGGGTTTTTTATAGTCATTTATGTATAAAGTTATAAGAAATATCAATGTATTTTCTGAGTATATCAGTATCTCAATATATTTCAACAGAAATATTAGCTGCAGCACAATCCTGACTGTTGTAAGGAAGGAGCTGCCAGTCTGAAGATTACTTTAAAAATTTTTCTCAGGTTTTTTTGGTCCACACCTTCTTTATAAGAAAGCATCCACATCTTGAGGAGTGTGCTTTTGGGCAGCAGAAGGGAGAAACAGAATCAAGGTTATTTCAAACTAAAACAAGGCATAAAAATTCTGTAACTTTACCCTCAGCTCCCCGAGCACTGTGAGATACTGGCTTTTCCCTCTTATCAGAGGCAGAGCTGGTACTGATGCCAGTAAGACTCAGCAGTAATCACCATTTATTTGAATATAGGGATTATTCAGGGCCTGAAAGCAGAGGGGCTTAGCAGGGAAATCAGTATTCTTGTGCCAGGTTGGTTTGGTGCAGGCATTCACCTGCTGAAGAAATAGATATTATTTTATCCATTTAAACATAAGCAAGGAGTTTTGGATGTCAGTCTTGCTTTTACATCAGAAATATCCAATCTTATCTGTATGTGGGTAAAATAGATATTTAAAAGAAAGAAAAGACCTTGTGGGATGTTGAGTCATCCGGATTTGCTGTGACTGATGAAATCACTCCTTTCCTGAGTACAAGAACTCTGCTCTCTTTACTGCATAGATGTTGGATGCAGCCAAGCACCTCAATGCAGCAATGGGCTGTTAAAAAGGGTACTTCTGGAAAGGTAATTTTTTTCCAAATCACTATGCTTTCACTGTGGGGAAAATTAACTATAAGAAATACAGTGGCCATAAATTTGTTTTTATAAGCCCTTGTCTTCAATCTAGAATAAATTAGTCAGCATCATAACAGGCTAGGATATTAAGATTTATGGTCTGATTTTATCTCCGGTGTTCAGCCTCACTCCAGGAGTGACTCAGATCAAAGTGTCCATCCTGTGAGCTAGAGAAGGTGGGGAGCCCCCTTCTCCCTTTCCATTATTAATCACACTGTGTTGCCTCTACCTGGAGAAAATCATTCTTACTGTGGTTGCTCTTATTCTTTCAGCATTCTCTCCATTGTGCTTCTGAACTTTTCCACTATGCCGTGTCATTTTGTCTTTAAGGTGAACGGCCTGTGATAAAAAATTGATATCCCTCAGCTTCCTCTACAAAGTAGCTCAGTAGTAGAAGTTTGAGGAGCACTGCTGGACTATACATAGTTGAATTCTTCCTACCTGTCAGCTAAAAGAATGTCAGTGGAGCCAGTCCTTCCGTGCTTGTTTGACAGAAATCTTTGTCCCCTTTTGTTGTATCAAACAAGTTTTTCACTGATCTTCAAGAGCAGAAGACAGCAGAAAAATGACCTCCTAACCTGCCTGAAAGCAGATTGCTTTGGAGCAGCCAGGATTGCTGGTGTTTAACTCTCTGTGTTGAGCCCTTTCTGTGACTCAGCACCTTGCAGAAATCTTGCTACACACAGGCTCACATGAGCAATGAGTGTTCAGACAATGACATGCAAGATTCAACCTTTTTTTTAAACTCAAAATGGATCATTCTGGCTGTAGAATCTGCTTTCCTTGGTGAGGAAGAGGACTTGTTTTATATTTCTGCTGATTCCTTTTAAGTGCATCTGGTTAGGAAGCAGTATTTCCTATGAACATTTTCAAGGACTGTTCTTTCTTGCTTGCTTGCTTGCTTAACATTTTCACTCCTTTCATAATTTTTTGGGACCTTTGCAACTATGTTGATTAATACATCAAACCAAATGTTGTGAGTGAATCTTTTGCTTGCTACCTGGAGTATGAGACATATTGGCAGAAAATGAACTTTAAAATTCAGATGGTTTATTAGTGCTTTTATTTTATTTATTTCATTTCATTTCATTTTATTTCATTTTATTTTTTTGTGGTGAAAGTGAAGTAGCAAGATGAGTTGATGACAAAGAGACTCATTTGATCAAATTAATTTTCAACCAATGCTGTGCAAGAAGCTGACCCACAGATGAGAGTCACTGCTAATATGAATGCTAAGCCCATTGCTGTAAGTCACACAGAAGAAAATCCAGTGGGAAATAGACCTTAATGTACAGGACTGGAGTTAAGGTCTTTTAATTAAATTTAAAGATTTTTTGTCCTCATGGGAAAGGATATAATTAGCTAATTTCTGACAACTATTTGACCTGCAGATGCTTGTATCAGCAGTCAGAGGAGTGCACTGAGAAGTACCACTAGATTTTAATTATGAGATTTTGGGGAACTACTAATTATTCATGTGACATCTTGTTTACTAACTGCTGGGATAATAAGTTAGTCAACAAGTTTCAGCATCTTGTGTTATAATAAAGATGTGTTTTAAATTGGTGGTCACACTCCAGGGCAGGCCTGAACAGAGTGGCTGCCAAGTGTTGGGATCACTGTTACTGTCCTTGTAACTGGCACCAACTGTACTAAAATAAGAAAACAGCTAAAATTAGTATTATGAAGTAATGCAGTGAAGAAATGTCTGCACTGACCTTAAGGAGACCCTAAATATAAGAATATGGCCAATACATCACTGGATCTGCTTCTAACTTCAGTGGAGTTAAATCAGAAGCAATTTTGGTCCCTGAGCTTTGTGCATCTGAGTCACATTCTAATTCTGTCTACTTTAGAAAAAAGCCTTTTATTTAATTCCAAATTGTGTTCAGTGCACTCCAGTCCTTTCATGCTGTAGACATCACAGCTACTGATGCAAGCAAGTGCCAAGAGCTACTTTCCCAATTGCTGAACAGTTCTGAGAGACAGGATGTTGATTAATAGGTAGAGAAACCAGATACATGTCCCTCAGCACAAAAGGACAGGGTGTTCTCCTATTTATGGATTGGAGATTTGCTATCAAACTCATTAATTTGTAAATACCTTCATCATATCTTAGTAGGTTTCAGCTGCCATTTGGCCATCAGCATAACTACAGGGCTGATATATTCATCCTGTGTGAAGGGGAAAGATCCCAAAGCCATTCTGAATTATTCTTGCAGGAAGTGCTGTATGGGAGTGGGAATCATTATAAAGGTTGTGCTCTATAGAAATTAAAACTGTGCTTCATCATCTCTGCACTACCCACTTTAGAGACAGAAAAGTACAGTGCACTCCAAGAATGCCAAAGGAAGTGCATTCCAAAGCAGGAGATCTCCCAAGAAATCAAATGATTAATGTACTTGCTGTTGCTCTTGACTCCTTTGTGTGTTAGAAATGAGCCACATTTAAGCAAGTATAATGATAATTTTAACTGCTAAAAAGAAAAAAAAAGAAGGTAGTTTGTTTATTGAATAAATTTGCAGCTACTGTCATTTTAATCCTGAAAAATTGGTTTGGAAAAGGCACCTGGTGCTTCCAATGTGCAGATATAAAATGTGAAGAAGCAATTATGGACACCTTCTTTCAGCAGGGATAATCTAAAAGTGAAGCCTCTTTTGGGAAGGCTTCTGAAGACAGAAACTTTACAAGACAAATTTGTTATCCTGTTTTGTTCTAAAATGCCTGGGTAAGGGTATTAGAAGTCACCTCATCTGGATTCCTAATCTGGTGAGAGTTTTCCAGCTTTCATAATTAAAGTTCCTTTCTATCAAAAAATAATTATTTTTTTCCAAAAGCAGCTACCATTGAACCTCAAGTAGGAAACTGCAGCCAAACTGCAGCTCTGACGTGGCCCAGGCAGGCAGTGGCTGAGCTGTCAGACTCTGCTCCCCGACACAACCCAGGGGTCAGTGGCATCAGTCACGGGCTGTGCTTTGATATCCCCTCTCCACTGCCTGTCTGTAACTTTGGGTGGTGAAGACAAACCATCCTGTGGCTGTGCTGGTGGCTGCTGGTGGGAATGCTACAGGCACCCAGAATAGGAGTATTCAATCAGCCAGCATGAACAAATCGATGGTTTTTTCTGAGCAAACAAATTACTCAAGATACGCTTTTTTGCCCAAAGTGAGAGATTAGTGTAAAACACATATACACATACACATATATGCAGTTAAGAAATTGTTTTCAATCTCTGCCTCAGGGCCCAGATCAGTACATATTATCTGTGCATGAACATAATTTCCATTTAATTTGAGCAAGAGCTGTGAAACAGATAACTGTTCGGTTAGTTGGCTTAGTTTTCATGCATTTGTACCACAGCAATTTCAGTGTCTGTAAACTTAGGGTAAAGCAATAGGAGGACTGGTGGGAGCAATTAACTCAGTATTATTGGCTTTTCTATGGCTAGACAGAGAGCAAAACCAAACATTCATGTCTTTTCTGGGGGTTGAGAATAATGTATGTTGCTGGCCAAAGTGCTAAAGGTTGTAATACAAACAAGATCCTAATCTAGGTTTGACAGCTACATTAGAATTGTAAAACATTAAAGATGTTACCTTTATATAAAGTTCAAATGGCTTATGACACTTGCAAGTCAGCTTGTAATGTTCAAATGTATCGTTTTCTCTTGCACAAATGCAACCACAAGCAAATTCGGAACTGAAGATCCTGAATACTTTGCAAAAATGCATTGTAGATGAAGATTATCTCTTTTCAAATACTCAGAGCATGCATTTTTTCCTGTTTTGTGACTACTTCACTCCCTTCCTGATACAGCATCCACCCACAGTGCTTTTGTTCTGAAGGGAGCAAACAGCTGGAAAACACATGAATGTTATTCTGTTTAAAATTCTAGTTAAGTTTAACCAGTTGCCTGTGCTCTCAGACAACTTCAGATGGAGAAACAGAATGCTGCCATACAGAACTGATGCTGATTTTGAGGAGAAATTTCAAAAAAGAAGAGGTGATTCTTTTTTAAGTATTTGTAGTAGCTTTCTAATTTTCCCACTAAAACAATGCCTAGAAGCTGCTAGCACTGTGGTAATAAACATACACATCAGTCATTTGAAATGCTCTACAAACAGTAACACACTGCTATTCAGAAAACAGAGGCACAAAGCAGCTTAGTGATTTATCATAGAATTCTGGAATGGTTTGTGTTGGAAGGGACCTTAAAGATCATCTAGTTCCAACCTCCCTGCCATGGGCAGGGACACTTTCCACTAGACCAGGTGAAACTTTATCTAAAGTCTCATTTTATATCTTAAATATCACTGACCTCCTCACTGCTGTGCCCTTACTGGCCACGATGACTAAACTGCACAATTTTGGTTAAAGCAAAATTCGGTGCTGTGTGGCGTGTGCCAGCACATCCACACTGCAGCACCCCTGGCTTTGATGTCTAGGGTCAAGAAAGGCTCTCTGTCTCATGGAGCTCCACCAGGGCCATGGGGCATGCCATAAAGGTCAAGTGCACTGCATATCTTGCACCTGGGTAGCTGTGTTATATTTTGTCAGGCCAGAAAACTCTCAAATAGGCAAAGTAGTTACTCATAGTACTAGAGAATCAGAATGAAGAGAGATAGACCTAACTTCATTAATCCAGGGGGAAAAAAATAAAAAAAAAAAAGAACAAATTGATGCAGTATTTAAACCAGAAAATTGCTATAATGACAAATGACAACCCTGTAGCCTGCAAAATCTGCTAATAAAGTGTCTGCTGTGGCTGTTATTAAAACTAAACTTATGATCCATGATTATCTAACCATTAAACAGAAGTGGGGGCTGGATATAAACTGGGTATCTGTGTCTGATGGTATTTCAGTGGTGTGTGGACTGAGCAAATTATTCATCAGATTTGATTTCTGATGCCTCCCTTCTCTGAAGATTAGCCCCCTAAGGAGTTTACAGGCATTTAGAAAGATTCCTTCCTCCCTCCCTTTGTGTCCTTGTTCTCTTCAGTAATTACACTGTAAGCTTTCTTCAAGTTTAATTTGTAGACTTTTAAAAATGGCTTCTGTAGGGTAACTGTGCTGTGATGAGGTGTCTGACTGCAGAGCAGCTCTGCATTGCCAGACGAGCATCACTCCTATTTGTGTGGAATTATTCTTGTCCAGGTGAAATTTGCATAGGTCTCTCCATCAATCCAGTTGTGTGGATATTTACATACTTTTTCCAGGGTTACACCAGCTGAAATAAAGTTAAGCAAAAGGCACATTCAACTGAGGTAGTAGTTGGCACATTAGACTTTCTTTTTGATTGATGTGTGATACATTTTTTGTTGTCAAGAAAATTGTTTACACATTTGACTAATGGGATGGATGATCTGTTTGAGAGAGAAAATAGACACATATGGAAATGGAAAAAAGCCCTTGTTTTGCTGGATTACTGCCCACATGCCAACAAAATGCTGCTTCAGTTCCAACCTCCACTGGTTTCCACTGTAGCCAACAGGGTCTGAAAATGGTGGAAATGCTTATGGCAAGAAGGGAGCCTTACTCACTGAGACCAGCAAGCCACATGACTGCTGTGCATTCTGCCTCGATTCCTGCTCCTGGAATGGGGTGAAGATCAATATGTGTTCTGTTAATTCATGCATGGTTCCTCACCAGCTGATTTCTTTTTAGAGAATTATGTTTTTTCCTCTGTTAGCAAATATCCCACTAGCAGAGGAGTCTAGCAGTGACCCTCAGATGATGAGGTTGCTAACATAAAATCAAATCCCTCTTCCACCAGTGTCTGGAAAAGTGTCACGTTAAGCACTCCTTGCACACTGTGAAAGTACTTGCAAGTGACAGGATTGGGTAGATTTTCTGCATAGCTCCAGGGTTTGCTGGTATGTTTAATCACAAAAAACCACAAACTATTGGAGAATGATTTTTCCCCCTCCCTGAATCCGGAAAAAACTTCAGGAAGTTGTAACTTCTGTTACCTGTCTCAGTGGCAGTGCCAGCTTTGCTGCTCTCAGCCTTCTTTTAGTAGGGCAAATAGGAGACTGGAGAGGGTTCTCACCAAACCAGTTTTGTTCTGCTGCAGCCTTTTATCTGCTGAGACCTGAGGTGGGTTGACAGGGGATTGCCAGCTAACCTGAGTAGTGCTGATCATGTAACTTGGAGAAGGTATCTGCCTGTATTACACACCCTTAAACCATTGAGATTTATTCTCCAATTTCTGTATTGCAATCATCCAAATTAAAGAGCAAAAGGTTTTGTGAATGATGTGCAAAGTACAACCAGGATTCTTTTAAAAATCTAACAGTCAATAAAGTATTCATGCTTTCTGGAATGAAGTTGGGCCTTTATATATCATTGATCCTTTATTAATTTCATTTTAAATACCGCTATCCTGATTCACTACGGAAGCATTTTCCATTTTCCATTGCTCTTCCGTTAAATATCCAAAGGGAGAATTTTCTGCCTACAGAAAAAGTAATTTCACAGATGACCACAATTGCTGAGGGCCAGATTCAAAAAATTATCATCTTCTCCTCCCTTTCTCCAAAATTTCCTGTCTTTTTTCATTAGCCATACACAGCAAGAGATGAAGCAAGCTGTATGAAACATTGTAATTGGGTGTCTCCCACTGAGGCCACATTAATATGTCATTAGACTAATATCTTTTACTGACACGCTGATATAGTTTTCAGAACAGATCTGGAAACTTGACAATCTGGATATTGTACTTGAAAAGACTGAAATTACTTATAAATGTTTTATTTAAAATTTTCCTGATTTGCAGAGTGCCTTAAAATCTGGCTGAGAGCCTCCCATGTTATCACATCACTACAGAGAGCAGGTTGCCAAAACTTCTGCCAAACTGGAGCTGTGGGGCTCTCTGAAGTCCAAGCAAACAGTGCAAAGACCTTGCACTCCAAGCCTTAGAAGGGAGTGCCCTGCATTCCCTGCAAGTGGGGTGTCTGCAGCATGACTGCAGCACACACTGCATGGGGACAGACACTTCTTTCCTCACATGAGGAATATTTCACTGCGTGCATTTCCATGCAGTCAGAAATATTTCACTTTCTGCCTGAAGTCATCAGGCAGCACACACTCCTACGTGAAGACATAACCAAAATTCAATCACCTTGTGTGAGACCATTTGCAGCCCTTCTACCAGAAGGTGGACCAGAGCTGTAGGGTGGGAACTGTGACTGTTGGATTTCTTTCTAGCAGGGGAACACTTGCTTTAAGTCCTATATTAGTCAGAAAGTGTTTCAGAGCAGAAACTTCAAAGTTTATGTGTGCTACTTGTTTTTCACCAACAAGTCTGAATGGGAAAATGGGAAAACTGGGGTAGATTTTTGTCTCTTGTTTTTGGTTGTTTGTTTTAGTTTGTTTGTTTGTTTTTAGATGAACGGCAGATGAAGAGCCTCTGTTCCAGTGAACTCCGAGCACGGACATGGTCTTCATTGTCTTAAAAAAGAAAAAACAGAAGTACAAAGAGAGTTCAAAGAGCCCCATGGTCCCGAGGGGCTGCCTGCCCCTTCTTTTAGCAGCTTTTGAGGTGAGTCCTGTTTGATTTTTTTTGGCATACCTTTATGCTGAAGAGCTGTGTCACTGAGCCACATTTAGCACTGTGAGCACATGGAAGTTGCTTTTGGTACTTTACATATCTGAGTGTCCTTTCATTCCAGATTCTGTTAGTAAGATAAAAGGTCCTTGTAGGAGTTGATGCAGGATTAGGGCGTATAGTGGGAATGGCACAGAGATCAGAAGCAGAGATCTTTCAAATCTAAATGGGCCACAGCAAAGACTACAAGCTAAACAGAACACAGGACTCGATTGAAAAACATATTAGTGTTCTCTCTCCTTTAAACTATGTTGGTCTTCCCTGCTGCAACTGTGGCACTGTTTTGTTTTTTCCAGTGAGAATGAGAATAAAAGAATATATTTAAAGTGTTTAGGGAAGTGAATCTTACATCTGAAATAAATATGTTTTCATGAAGAGTAACATAGGCTTGTTCTGAGAAGTGAATTGGGTGAACAGAAAACAGATTGAGAATGCAGGTACACTCTATGCCACTCATGAAATTTTATCCAGAGAGCTGCAGCCTGAAAATATTCACATAACTTTAAATTTCTGTTCCAGATTGTCATGAAGTGTAAAGAGACTATTAGGAGAATTTTCCAGAAAGAAAATCAGACATTTTAGAGATTAAAATTTAGTGTATGTAATATCTTTCAGACAATTATCAAATCATTAATTCCAAAGAGTTGTTTGACCTGAACTTAGTTCTACTGCATGCATTGGGATTCATTCATTATAAACTAATTGAGGAGCAATTAATTGGTATTTGAAGGTATTAATTTTTTTGCTGTTGTTCAAATTCAGCTATTTTTTTCTATAACATAATACATAAGAGGCAAAGATTATTGCTTTTTAATGTTTTCTACAAATAAATTACAAAATTAATTGCTGACTGCACTGTAAATAAGAAGATGTCAATTACAAACCTTTTTTTTTGGGAGGGTTATAAATCAGTTATACAAGTTCTCCCCAAACACAATAAATAAATTAATTAGCAGGCATTGTCTTAGCAGACAAGCCTGTTTATTTGCATCTTTAATGATCTCAGGAGTCTTAATCATTTAGCATTTTCTGTGTGCCTTGAGATCCTTGAAGGATAGACTCGGAAAAGTGCAAAGTTTTATTAATATTATCTTTCATTCATTCATTTTAACTATATATGCCACGAGGCTGTTTCAGCCAGTTGTGTGTGCTAGATCCCACAGTGTATCTATTAGCAAATGTCTCATGGAAATTATTAAAGAATCATTTGAGAGCAGGTGATCACTTAATTTGAGCAGCAGAAAAGGTGAAAGCATCCCTTTAAGGAGAAAGCTGAGCCGCTGGTTCTTGGAGGACATAAAAACTGAAAGAAAGGATTTCTGTTATGCACACTATAAATTTGAAAAGCCTGGTTAAAAACATAATCACATAAAGGTAAATATCTGCCTTTATAGATACCTAGGAGATAAATATAAACACACCCAGATGGAAACAACAGACACATATAAATAGAGTCCATCATTTAGTGGTCATTTTGAATCATTGGATTAAACCACTTAAGGATATGCCAGTTCATATCATAAGTGAGCTGCTAAATGGGGCTGCTTTTTCCTCTCCTGCCTCCATCTGTGTTCCTAGGCTTAGTGTTAGCCTTGAGCTGAGCTTGACATGCTCAGTCTTGAAGTGCAATGGGCTGGTTCAGGGAGCTAAAGACAGGAAATGGTTCATTTTTGGAGGGGAAGATTCATTTTCTACCGATTTAGACACCTGAACCATCCCACAGTGGGTCTAGGCAAGTACTGGAGCAGTCAGATGAACGGGAGAGGTGTGAAAGGAGATCAGCTCGGTTCTAAAATCAGATTTTACTATGGATTGGGAGTAGTCCCCTTGCATTTGGTGGTGGGAGTCAGGCCTTCCAAAACGTAGGGTGGTCTCAGACTGGGTGCAAGTCCCCTTCTTCACTGACTACATAGGAAGAATAAGCCGAAAACACTTCTTCAACACTTAATGCCTAAAGCTAGAGCATTCTAATTTAGAATAAACAAAATCTTGATTAAATGAAGAATATGTATTTTCATGGGGCTTTCAGGATTTAAGTTAAAGAGGAATATGGCCATTTCTCTTGGGCTTTAAAGCAAAAAAAAAATGTTCATCAAGTTTTCTTTGAAAGCTATTTAAACATCTGAATAAAAGGAAGATATATTGTTATTTAGAGCTCCTTGGAAAATCTCCAAGCTTTAATTGCACTTCACTTTCATTTCAGCAAGAATGAATCTGAATGAAATTGTCTCTGTCCTGTGGTGCTCTTTCATTCCCCATCTTAGTTCCTGCAAAAATAATGTTCTGCTGAAGCCAAGCTCAGCCAGGGCTGTAGATTTAGACATCTCTTTTAGCTCCTGGTAGATTTTCTCTTGTTTTGAGACTAAATTAAAAGCACGTTTTAAAGTAGCAATGTCAATTTTCCTAATTATCTGAAACGTGGTTACTACAAATACCACACTACCTATTAAACAAATATATTCAAGAACATTCAGTGGATGATATGCAGACAAATCGATGTTTTACAGAGAATCCAGTGGTTTCCTCTGAGATTTTCAGGCCAGATGATGCGTGCACACTGTGTGCAACGTGGGGTTTCTGGGTCTGTTGGACTTAGGTTTGTGTACCTGCACAGAAAACTGACCTTGTTTCCTGAGAACTTGCTGAACATGTTCTCTGGAGTGTCTGTGCATTGGTTCGTTCTCTGATACCCCACATGCCACAAGAGTCAAAGAAAAAAATGAGCTGAAAGACAAGACAGCTCTGGAGAAACCCAGGTCTGGTTATCTTTTCTGTGGATAGTGAGGAGGACTCCTTATCCTGTGTCCAAGCACACTTGCTGAGATCTGTGGCAGTGCACTTTAAACTCAGCCATCAGCTTTCCCATGGAAACTTCTTTTTAATGATGTCCACCTTTATGCTGGGCTATACATGTATTTTTATACAGTATCAAGAATTCCTCATCAGCTGAGGGAGGATATTATGTGCCAGGTTGTCTAGCACCTCTAGGCCACTCGAACTTTGGCTTACATTTAAACAGACATTAGGAGCTGTGGGAGCAGACTCTGGAGTCAGACTCCATGTACTTTGTTATACTGGATCATAAATGTATGTAAAAATTGCAAAGCAGGAGAAAATTGGGCCTATCTGTAGCTGTCATTTTAACTCATATAAAGAAAACAAAGAAAGGCTTATAAAGAATGAGATTCTATTTTCTGAAATTAGTCTCTAATCCCAGTTATACTGCATTTGAATTTCACACACTTAAAGCATTTTAAAGTTTTAAAATCAAATAAAGAAACTTATAAAAAATCTATAATGGAAACTTTTTGATTTTTCAAAAGCATAATCTTTTCTATATCAGTGATAAAATCTTATGTTCTATATGCCTGCATTTAAAAGGGATAGTATAATAAGTTATTGTTAAAGTTATAGGTAGTACACATTTGTACTGACATTGGCCAGTCAACCAAATAGAAATGGGTCAATTCTTGTATTTATTTTCTTCTGTTCTATCAAAGTCCAGTGACAAATCTTACATATTTTTGCATATTGGTGTGAGGTTGTACACGTACATGTTCCACGTGTGTGGAAAAGGAATCTAGGGAATATTTCCCATTCCTTTTCAGGAAATGTTAATGCATGGAGAGTTAGCAAGAAAACTGGGCATTTCCTTGGGACTTATCTTCAGAGAGGAAGGAGCAATCTCTCTTCTCTGACCTCTAATGATCTGATTTTGTCCAGTGCTGGCTGGCTTGGCTGTTGGTGGTTATGGTTTTGAAAATCTGTACTTAATCTGCTCAGAGAAGTTTTCTGTGTGTTTTCATTGTGAGGAAGATGGAGCCTGCACCACTGACAAGCTGTGGGACTTGAGATTATCATTTTGGCAATGCCTAGCTTCTATTTTTAGTAGTATTGTTCAAGGTATTCTCACACATGTGAGGAAGTGTTGATGTTATTGGACCTTCAATACTGTGTAGAGTTCTCTGCTAACCTTCCCAGGAACGTGGTATCTGGAATAAAGAATAGCTGCAGGGATTTGGAAGCATGACCTATGAAAGAAAGCTGAAAGCTTCTTTGCACTGGCAAAACAAAAGCTGAAAGGGCTTAGGCTGCTCTCCCTGACAGCCATGAGTGTTGAACCTGAGGCTTCTCATGAAATTCAATATACATATCTTTGATTAAGATGCTGTGATCCTACAGACCTGGTTTGGTCTATGAAACTCTTCGTTTTGCAATTTGCTTATTACAGATGGAACAAAGAAGTCTCTAAGATTTATTTACACTGCCAAATATTTCACAGAGATATTAGTGTGTTCTTGAATTAAGAAATTTCTTCCATATGCCTCACAAAGTTTTAATCTAAATACATAAACTGTCAATGTATATAGATTAAACAGATATATTTTGATTTTCATTATGCAGTTGTTTTTCTAGGATTTTTTTCTAATTCTGCTTGCTTCAAAACTAGTAATCTCATTCTTGATTTAGCATTCCTAAACTTGATCACTGTTAAAACTTATTTATAAAGGAGATGGATTTGCTGAAGTTTTTACATACAAGATGTTTTTTAACCCATGTAACATCTCATGTTTTCATCATCTGTAAATGAAGTAAACTCATCTTTTTGTGAAATCTAAATGCAAGGATACAAAGCTGTATATGACAATTCTTTTATAAGCTGTGAATGCATTGTTCAGTTCATCTACATGCAGGGCTGGTAGTGGTAGTGGTATTCAAGAAGCATATGCGTGGGCTAATTGGATTTTCCATTTTACATTAGTTCTTTGTTGAATATGTGCAGGCTTAAAAGATTCAGGGTAATAAAACCAGCATAATGCTACATGTATATGATTACCTCTGTCTTGTCAATGACTTAATCTCCGAGTTAATGTCATTTATTTTTCAGATGTGAGAATGAGTCATCATCTATCAAAATATTAAACTCATTCTCACGCTACAATATTGATTGTCAGAAATGAAAGTGTCCTTAAAGTCGTTTTTCGAGTTTGAAAATTAATGCAACAAGGTCTGGTTGTGGGTAGTGTATAGCTTTTTCTCCTGTGACATATTGTTGGAACAACAGGATGGGTGATGGTAGCTAGGGAGTGTTTTTGAAGTTGTCCTTTTTTTGCTAAACCCCTTAATAGGAGAACATTAACAGTAGTTTGAATTTGGGATTCTCTTGTGAAATTTGGGATTCTCTTGTGAGACCACTGATTCACCTTATTTCTCTCTCTCAATGATGACACGTTGGTAAGATGCATGACATATGGAGAAAAAGCCCACTAAATATAAAAAAGAAGAACTGACTATGATAATGTTGGAAGACTGGGACATTTAGGCACTTATTTTTACTGAAATTCAGGAAGCAGGGCTTGGACATCAGAATTTAGTGGGAACCTTTGAAACTGCTTTCCTCCTTTCAGTACTCCCCATTTTGAAGGTAGTGGAAGGTTAAGTACTAGTTACCAGCATAACAGAGTGTCTTATCCAGTAGTGAAAAACAGATGGAAAAGTGTCAGTATGGGAATAGAGGCATTTACTCTGGGCAGAAACAACAATAGAGCAAAGAAGCTGGATCTTCCCCTACCATCATCTGGAGTTTGGGAACAAGTTTGCAGGATTTTCTGCATTTCTTCTGTACCTTGTCGCCCTATTTTCTTTTTGTTTTTGAAGGGGAGTTGTTTACTAGTGGTATAATCATAGCTTTGTTTTATTGTGGTAAGGCTGTAAAGTAACACACCAGCAAAAGTCCAGAAAAATCCCCAAAAGGCCACCCCGAGCATTCGTGCAAGTAATCAACAGTGATAAATTTAGCATGGAACATTTGGTGGTGTAAGCTGCAGATTGAGAACAATGGATTTCTCCAGCTATGATAGTAGGAACTAGCTGCCCCCAATCCACTAATTATCTATGGAAATGAGGGTTGGGACTTGCTAGCAGGATTAATTTTTTGGCAACTGCTGAAAATTATAGTGATTTTGAGAAAGTAGCAATCAAAGAAGATGTCTGTGCATGTTTGTTTGCCAAAAATAGCACAGCTAATACTTGGCTGTGTTTTAAAGTCTTGAGCAAAATGTATCCTCCCATTTCAGTTCTGCCTGAATACTGAACACGCAACATGAATGCTATGGCATCCTGAGGTAGTAAAAGCATTCAGAGACATTTGAAGATGTCAAAGCATCTGTTTTCCTCACTAATTGTGTGCCCCTGTGTTAGATGGAGGCTGTGACATGGAGGTGGGCTTCTGTCTCTGCAGCTGTGAGAGTCTTCCACTGTTCCCTGGAGGTGTGCTGGAAAGGGGGACAGAGCCAAGGGGAGCTGAACAGTAAAAAGATTGCAGAGATTTGCGTCCCAGGACAGGTTTTCTATGACAGATGATAAAGTGGGCCTATATTCTGTTCTTACATGAGACAGAATTTTGTTGAGATTATGGAAAGGTTGGTGATGGTATTAATGGTCTGATTGATTCTAAATTTCACTCTATCAGTTTAAGCAGAGGCTTAATCATCCCACTCACTGTCTAGAACATGCAATTTCTCCAGAAGATATCCAGCTTTACTAATTCAGGAAAAGGGAAGTATTGGAAACAGAGTGAAGGTTGCTCAGGTCTCTACGAGCCTGCTCCTCTGTGAAGGCTGCAGACTATAGGTCACTCCTCTCAGCTGGCAATTTCCAGGTTTTTCTCCTGCAGGTTCATCATTGCACAGTTAGTCTGACTGCTTTTAGGGAAGATTTGTGCAAAGCATACTCAGTCCTTTGTTTTATAGGTAGTTGTTATTACAAACTGAAATAGCCTGAGGTACTTAGTAAAAGTGTATTTTAAAAAACAATGAAACTTGAAAAAGACACAACTGCAAATATTCATAGCTCCCTTAGCGATGGTCTTGAAAAAATTTCAACAGTATATCTTTGTATTACACTGTACATCCTTTGAGTCAGACATCTCTATCACATGCAGACCACAGCATATTAGACAGCACACTGAATTCTGCATTAATGACTTTAAAATAGTCCTCACAACTCATGATATTGCTTGAGCTGTGGGAACAGTTTTCTGTGAGGCTTACTGCCAAATCTTTCACTTTTGTTATTCTGGTATGAAACTGTGGCAATTTAACACAAGCCTGTACTGAAAGCTCACATTTTATATACTCACAAAGTGCAAAAATCAATGCATGAACAGGCAGAGAAATACTAAAATGCCTGTAATCTGAAAGCAGGGCTACCTGCAATCCTGTTTCATCAGTCTGCCTAAGTACCCAAAGTCAGGAAGCTTATCTGATCCATCCAGACTTCTTGATGATGAAAATCTCACAAAAAACAAAGGATTTCTGAGACTTTGTCATTTCAGTCTTTCAGAAAATACGAGACACACTCATGTGTCTTTCATATTTTATCTTTTGCTGTCTGCAGACAAATCAGAAAATGAGAACACTGAACAACTTAAAAAAAAGTAACCTTTTAAAAGAATCCTTAACATTTTGGCTCGTGTCTAATGAAAAAATGAGGTAATTCTGTTCTCGCTTTTGACACAGCTGATCGATCCCTGCTGGGAGTGCATGTTCACACTTGCTTGCTTGATTAAGTAAGACATGAAAACCATTCAGGGACCAAATTCCAGCCAGGTGTAATTCTACTCAGACTGAGGGATTTTTTTTTTTTTAGTTAAAAATTAAGTGACCTTTATGATTCCGCTTTACAAATATTTTGTAATGAAAACAGAATTGGTATGAAACTTCATTATTATAGCAAAGCATTTCATACTGTGACAACCCAGCTCCTTTCAGAATAAATGCAAAACATTGTTCAAATTGAATGGCAAAAATGCCTTTTCCTGAAGGGGCTTTGGCCCTGAAATGCTCAGCTGTAGGGTGTATCCTGATCTGCCTACCTCTCAATAAGTCCTTCACTTGTCAATACAGGTGTTTTGTCAGCCTGTCATTTCACCAAGAGATATTCAGTCTTTCACGTTCCAACTTCATATATATACTGCAGTGTTTAAAGAAACGTGTATTTTCATACAGTATCAGGAATTCTTGATTTGGTGCACAACATATGTGCACCAGTGAATCAACAAATGTAACAATGCCCACACTCGAAATGTCCTCCACCTGCAGGGGAATTAGTGGTTCTGACTGCTGACCATGGCGTAGGGATCTTTTAAATATCTGCTCTCACAAAATGTCCTGGATTGCAGCAGCAGAGAGAAGCATGAGCACATGGTATGCTCCTCTGTTCTCCTCCTGTCTCTCATCATGACAACAAGTCCTCCTAACTAACTTCTTATTCCTTTTCATGAGCATCTCAGACTGTGAAAGATCACTAAAAGTGATCCACAATTCAGTTTAAAGATTCTTAGCTAGAACAGTCTCCTCTGTCTGAAACTCAGCTTCAAACACAGAAAAAAAATCCCAAATTTAATTTTCTCTTGTCTTGATATTTGTGTGTCCCTGCATGGTTTCAGTGCTAAAAACTTAAAAATATTAGCAGCTTAATGAAAGTGGAAGAACAGCTTGTAAAAAAAAAGCTAGGACAGTGTCTTGTTACTATTTTTACTTTTCAGAGAAAGGTTCAAACCAGATCGCAAAGATAAAGTGCCAGAACATTTACAAAAAATGTCTCATCACATTGTGTCCTAAAATAAAGCAGCATGCACTTAATGCCTCCTGACAGAAGTGTGTCCTGCAAATTTCCCAGGCTAGATTTACACACGTACCTTTAAGCCAAAGAAACACTTGAGCTTCTATTTGCTGATCAAAACCAGGGCAGAGCTCTGTTTTCAGTTCAGCCACCTCTAATCAGGGGAACTTTAAAGGGCTTTTGAAAGACTGAACAAAGCACATGTGGCTAAGACGAAGTGCTTGTCAACTCCAGGGAGTAATCCAACGTTGCCAGCCAGAGTCAATCTGCTCCTTGCATGACGGCACAGACACAGCCCCAAGCAAAGGCCACTCAACTTACTGAGTGTGGAGTCAGCTATGACCAGAGTCAGGGAAACGTGATCCTTTGTGTCTGAGGTACCTGCTAGGAAGAACCTGTGCCATGGCCATGTTCAGTGCTCCAGATGGCAGAGTTTTCCCTGGCATGGTGTGCTGCAAGCCCTTCACGTTCACCCTGTCACCTGTTGCTGGCTTATACATCTCCTGCAGTAATGTTTGCTTCAGCCAGGAAAAGGGACTTCCTAAATGATGCTGCAACTATTAACAAAGAAAGCATGGATGACTATTTTCTATGCTTAATTACATATAAATATTCTGTTACCAAGAACAGATTGCAGACACAGAAACTCCAGTGGTCAGACTTTCCAGAGCCTGTGTTGCTGTCCAGCTTTAAATCTGTATCCTTCCTGCTCAGGCATATGCGTTTTTATTTACTGCTGTATTTTTACTCAGCCATTCTCAGTGCAGTGATTGTAATTAGATGTTCAGGGCTTTCTTCTGTCCTTGTGGCTGACCACGCCTTCAGACTCTCTCTGGAGATAAAAAGTAAGAATTCTTCTATGGGCTTTCCTATGATGTAGATCAACTGGCAAAAAAAAATTCAGATCAAATGATTGAAGTTTGGCAGGGTGATGGTATTTGCAAATGCAGTGTTAAAATGTGAAACACCAGCACATAATAATAGAAGGCACTACCGTTCCCACCTGTGCTAAAATTCTGACTTTGAAATCTTTTTAAAGTTACCTCAGCTCTAGCCCATTCCAGTTTTGCCCGTTGCAGAATACGTCAGCAGGGGTAACAGAACAGCAGCAGTGTTAAGGATTTGCAAGATGGTTGAAGTCTAAGGATAACTCTGACTCAAACTGATAACTCACATACACATGAAGACATCTACCAACTAATTCCTAGAGCACCTGATGAGATAAAAATGCGTGTTTTTAAATGAGTTATGACTGGGAAAGCAGATGTAGAACAGAAGCAGTTGTTCCACCTTTACGAAGAGTTAGGCAGATGTATCCTTTGCTGTGAATGCTTGTGCAGTGACATCAAAATACAAAATTATCTGCTGTGACTGGGGTGTGATGGAAGATGTTCTAAGCGTTGTCAGTAGTATGTAGAGATGTGTAAAATGCCAGCTATGAAGAAAAAAATGCATGTTTCCTGCAATGGGACATAAATAAATGGGGAGCTTTAGTGCCTGTCTGTGCCTATACAGATGAGGAAGTTAATTCCCCCAGTCCAGGGAGGCTGCAGTTTAAAAGTGAGCCTTCCGAAGTCTTGCTGTTAATAGTGCAGCTTAGACTGAGCACTTTGTTCTCCTGCCTTTTTGTCTGTGGTAATCCACCTCCTGAGCAATATTATAGATCAGTCACTCCAAATCGATAATATTTGCATGCATTTATGTGTAGTTCATGCTAAGGAGAGTAACCCAGAGCTAATTAAGTTAAAACATCATTTGTACACTTGGCAGCTCCCTGTTAACTTTGAACAGCCCAGTACATAAAAGTACAAGGATCAAAAGATCTAGAACTGAAATAGTGAGGACAGCTGATTTTTAAACAGAAAGATTGTAAAAGTCAAGGGCCTCATGAAAGCATCTGGGTTTCTACAAAGCTAAATGACAGATCTTGCTAATACCCAAAAGCAGGCAATAAATTGCCCACAATCAGTTGATAGTTCTCAGATTTCTTTAACAATATCTGAACACCTCCCATGCATTTAAAAGTCAAAATTATTCTTTTTCAGAGCTGTAGGAAGAACAGCTTGATGGATATCTATTATTTATTTGATCACAAGTGAGAGCAAAGATCAGCCTCTGTGCTAATCAGGATTTCCTAGTCTGGAACAAGATAATTTTTCACATCAGCTTGATTTATTTTATTTAAGATCCTCACACCAGGATACCAGATACCAACACCAAGCTGCAGCTTTAATTTGTTTCCCTGTATAAAAAGTGGTAGAATCAACAGTGCTTTGAACAAGGGCATCTCATTAATGAAGCAAAATGCATATACAATGATATAGGTTCTAGATTTGGAGGAAGGGGATGTACATTCACTGTGCCTGCATTTATACCTGGTACACTTACCTGTAAAGAGCCTCTCCTTACCACTTATTTGTATATAAACTATTTAACCCCTCTGAACCTCATTTAAATTTGCTGTCACTCTGCAGAGAACTCGCAGCTTTATCTCTGTATTTCAGACCTGTCTCATTCTGCTCGAAATAAAATTTGTCTGTCTTCCAAGGCTTGTTGTTGTCTGACCATCAGCTTGAACTGAACAGGGCTAAACCAGAGCTTTTAATCTTTCTCTCTGAGCTACCTCCCTGTCATGTCCTTCAACACCACAATCCTGCTTGCTGCTTAGGCCAGTAACTGGAACATCATACTTGTCCTGGAATGTTTTCTGGTCCTCACAGTCACATTATACCTGAATCCTGCAAGATTGGTTTGGGTCTTTTTTTAAAAATCTTAGATCGTGCTCACACAGCTGAAATACTCATCCAGAAACTGTTCATCTCTCATCTTGATTACTGCAACATCCTTTTTACTGGCATTGCAAATGCATTTTGCTTTGTCCACCTTCATCTAGAACACTGCTGCCAAGACTGTTTTACTAGCTTGTTGTTTTAACCATATCCTTGCAGGACAAATGCAGACAGTGGAGTTTAATTTGGGCAACACAGATTTCCCTCATATCTCATTTACACCAAAGAAATGAAAGTACCTATTTCATTTGGTTCTACTTGACTTGCTTCCTTCTCCTAAAACACCCAGGACAGTTTGGATTCTCTTCCTGCACCTCTTGCTGCTTTCTAGAGGCTGGCTTGTGGTGGTTGAGCCCTTGTACTCCTTAAAGGAGAAACCAATGTTCTTGTATATGAGCAGCGCTGTCAGAAGGATTTCACAGAGCTGCTTCCTTGTTCTGCTTGGATACCTAAATTGCCATCATCTGAACAAAAATAGATGTTGTTCATGTATGGTACTGCCATAGATCAAACTGACAAATGTTACTTCCTGAGCTTCTCTGCTCTGCCTGAGAGCATCTTGGCTCTTCCCTTAAACACAGATTGTGTGCTCCCTGGGGCAAGGGCTGTGTCTGAGACATGATTAATGGCACGGAGCACCCACTGGTGTCTACTGACTGTAACAAAAAAAAAAATACAATGTGCTTGTATATATGTTCCTATTTAGTGTCCTGTGACCTTCACTTGTGTTTTTAGAATAACACTTCAGCAGTTACTTCAGTTTTTTCAGGAAAAATTGATCATTTTCAACACATATGCTTAGAAGAATGTCCTTGCAATTCATGGATATAGTAGCCATGAATAATAAGGTGTGGGTATGGACAGGTGGAGACAGTATTTGGAAAGAGAGGAAAACCTATTTCTATTATTATGTATAAGAGTTCTTTAAACACCTTTATGATTTTTTGTATGAAATACAGTGATAGCAATTATTATGAATCTCAAGAAAACATTTTTTTCATTGCGAAGAAGAGGGAAGAGAGACAGAAAACTTAGATCTCTTGCCAGCATTCTCTACCATCTTCAACTAATCGGATCTGGGGGAAAATCCAAAATTAATACTGTCAAATTGAGCAACAGATGTTGAATGAGAATCAGGCACTGCAAGAAAATTGATGTGCCAATGAAAATTAGACAGACAGGAAATTCTCACTAAATAAAACCCAGCAGGTTACAGAGGCTCAAAAAAGAAAAAAGTAATTTTAGATCATCTAGCCAGTTCATCTTTGTGTAACCATATTAATAGTGTTTCACTCTTTTTTCACTTGTTATACACATATTTGTGTAGTAAAAAGAAATGTGTATGCTGTTTTACATTTCTGCAAAACACCTTTTCTCTGTGCACTCAAGACAGATTGGCTTCATCTTACTTGCAAGACTTCCTAGGTTGTGTTCCAACTTGTCAGCCCTTACTTCTCTTCAGCAGCCATTGTTTGCCTTTGTATCTGGGTGCAGACAAAGAGGCTTCAGTTGATTGTTTGCAAGAATATGAAATAAATTTACATTCATCAGAGTAATGGGTTTCCATCTCCAGAGGCTAAGCCAAGCTGAATTTAGAAGCAGACTTGTTTGCAGGGTGGCTACAGCAGCATCCGTCTGTAAGTGGTTATGCACAGCATAGACACTTTTAGGGTATAGACTTTGTTATCCCTACATTGCTCAGACAAGAGCCCAAATATTGGAAGGCTGTGTGCAGATTTGGAGATTCTTTTGCCAGCTACAGCTGCCAGGCCTCTCATTTTAGTCGGTAAAACAGATGTGATTAGGTCAAACATTTTTGAGCCAAAAACTTGACAAACATAATAATTTGAAAAGCAAAAAAAAAGACTAATCTTCTGTGTCTTCTAACTCATCTCATGTTTTCTCTCAGATAGCAGCTGCTGCTTTAAGTTGCACACAGCATTATTATTTTTGTTTCCCCGGTTTGACTCATTTCTTTTGGAAAGAGTTCTCTTAGCTTTTTTTTTGGCAAGCAGAATTCTGGCCTGACTGTGGATTTTTCTCCCACTCTCACTCACTCACACATGCTTTCCTTCCTTTGCTGCTTTTCCAGCTCTTTAGCTGTTTCTCCCTCTGCTGTACTTGCAACAAGCACGGGGGGTTCATGCATTAGCATTAGGAGATACCTGCAGACTGACTGTGTCCTGGTATCTTTGTGCTGCCTCTGTTAACACAACAAATAAAAGCAAGTTAAGAGATTATTTTATTTTCAAGGATGTGAAAACTAACCAAAAAAAAAAAAAGAAAAATCACTATTTTGGGGTGTGGGTGTGTGCACGTGTGTGTTAGCACTGGAAAACTGGGCCTGTAATGAACTGGAACAGTTACTGGCTTTGGAGTGGAGAAATGCCTTTGCTGTGTGAGCCAAGGCCCTCACCAGATGGCAACTCTTCAGCTGGCATGGATTAGGATAGGTGAGCAGCATTGTGCAGACTGTTGAGTTTCTGAGCTTTCCTGTCCCAGTTTAACTGACCTCTTGTTTTCTTGGGATTTCTACGAGTATGTGTTGTGGTGGGGCAGATCGTGGTACGCCTTGCCAGAGATGGAGACAGGAACCCACACAGAACTGGGTGCAGTGTTCACTCAGAGGCAGAATGATGGAAGATTTCCATCAGTGAGACAGGAGTAGGGACTGTGCCTCTGCACCAGTAATTGCTTACCAGGGCTAGGGAACAGTGTGCTTTTCCTGTCTTAAGTCCTTTACATAGGCATTGTGCCAATAGCATCCTACTGTCTCTATTATCTGATAATTATCTGCAAGTTTCCCTTCAATGCCAGAAATCAATCCCCTGGAAATTCAGCTACAGCTGTTCTCTTCTTCCCAGGTCCATCACTTCATTCCATGGAACTAAGAACAACACTTAGACCAAGCTTAACATGAAAAGAAAGTAAAAATCACTAAAGAGAAGCTAAACGCTGGGTTTGGAGTAAAAGACATCATAGGAGTAAGGAACAATTAGGAACGAAGTCTACTGGAGTTCCAGGAAATGTTCACCAGAGGTCTTGTCAGTTCTTGCCCATCCCTCTGGGCTGCAGCAACAGCAAACATAGTGGGTTTTATTAAAAAGGTGATACAACTCAATGGGTCTCATAAAAATAAAGCAAACAAAAAAAACCTTAGGCATTGTAATTTGATTTTTATGAAGCAGAGTCCCTTTAAGTTCTACTAATGCTTAAGTGTTGTGACTTAAGGCTCAGATCTGAGTTTTCCATTTTGATGAGCCTGGAACAGCAAGGGAAAGAGATGGATGTAAAAATGAGGAATCCTAGAGCAGCTGTAGGTACCCAGAAATTAATGCAGACTAAAGTGGCTCATCCTGAAGACTCTTTGCTAGACAATTGGACCCTGAAGTTGCTCTCAGGCTTGAAGAGTGGCAGGTTGAGTAGATGGTATTAATACTTTTTCTCTTCTTCGTTACAGGATGTTTTTTTGAATTGATTATAACCTGGTGGAGCTGCTGGGTAAGTTAATTAATTTAGTGGGGCAGGGGAAGGCACAATTTTTATGTATCCACTTTCAAATATGAAAACAGATCCGATTTTCCTCATCTGAGATTCAGGCCACTGAATGCAGAACCAAGCTGACTGGAAAAGCATATATTCTGCTTCAAGTGTTGCTTTGTGCTAAGGATGTACTTAACTCTCTTCCCAAACTGGTACTTCTCAGGTTTTATTAGCACTCTTAGCACCCTAAATAAGATTGGAGTAAAGAAAGGAAGGAAAATTTCTTTGACGAATATGTCAGCTAAATGTCTTTCTTTTTCCCTGAAGAAGGTTGTAATGTGGTTTTTTATCTGATCTGCAGAGGAACTGAAGTGATACATGAGCACTTAGCAATAAACATTTTTAATGGAGACTCCTATCCCCAGCTTAATTTGTGCCCTCAGTCATATTCCATTAATCAATACTTGTGATGTTCCTAGTGGTTCCAGTGCACCCTGTGAACAATTTTGCTGCTTGGAATTAAAGAAATGTGCCTTGGGTGCATTTTGATACTCAGATTTAATAACAGGGGATCCAATATTGATTTTAATGGGAAATGGTTTGTGTATGAGTGTGCACATCTGTGTTTTTCTGTGCACCAGTTTCTCATGCACACAATAGTCCTGCTCCAGTCCAGCACTTCTGGCTGTTACGGCACTGAAAGATGATCAGAAATGGTACAAACCATGGCAATAGTGATTAGAGGAAAGTGATTAACTGCCTAATATGATCTTGCTTCCCGGCAAAAGATGTACAAGTTCCCCATATGTCACATTCAGTGTTACTCACACACAAGCAATTTCAACCAAGCATTCTTGGCAGCGTGAATATTCACAAAATTTAGTCTGCAACACTATCTGTCAAATGATAGTGCTACTCTTTGTTTGGTTGAGATCGAGTCAAATCTGGGCTTCTGAGGCCGATATTTGTAGTTACTTGCAATTCCTTTTTTAAGTCAAATGCATCCATGGGCAAATGGGGAAGAGAAACTTTAAACTTGCAAATAAATCTGTGGGCTTAGAATGTGCTTTCTGCAGGTAATATTTACAATTACTTGAAATTGTATAGCTAAATTTGATTTCCAGTGAATCATGCTATTTCACCAGCAGCCAGAAAGAGACAGATCTGCTATTCTAACTCATTTCAAGCCATTTTTAGTGGGTCTACATTAACCATTAGGACTGCAGGGCAGTTCAGTCCTGGAAAACAGCCTTTGCATGATGTCTTGCTTCCACCTAAACAGAACAAAGGGGTCCTAAGTTTTAACTGAGCTTCATCAAAACACAAGTGAAAAGTAATTCCAAAAAATTACTTGAAGCTATTTCAGCAGTGTACTTGAGCATGTATTTTAAGAGTTTTTCTCAGACCATGCTAAATACAACCACAAGCCACAGCACAGAAATGTTTATGAGTATGTGTACTTAGTCACTACTGTGGTTCAAGAGAGAATATGCATTTGACATTCACAGAAAATTCAGCCTGGATATTTCACAGGCTGATGAGTAGCACTATTTAAGGAAAGGCTGAGGGTTCTTGGGCTTAGAGGAAGCCAAATTAAGGAGGAAAATGAAAATGGTTGGTCAACTTTAATTTTTAATAGTTCATAAGTTTCCATACAATAAATGCAATTTTTTTTTTAATGACAGCGGATTATTCCTTCGTACGTGGGATCTGAAGGTTCCCACGTGTTCTTAAAGTAACTTTCCACTGAACAATGTCATTTTATTGGGACACTTTCACACAGTCCTCCAAAGCCCTGCTGACCAATAGGTACCAAGTCAACACATCCTTTGAGTTGGTCAGGAAAATACCACTGCCTTTCTTTTCCCACATGATGGCATGAAAGCAGACAGGGAACACTGTACCAAAGCTGGTGATCTTTCACAGCAATATGGCCTTACATCCTCTGCTTTCTGTGTAGGTAAATAGCAACCTCTTCCTACAGGTAACAGCCTTTTTATGTAAGGGCATTTTTTGTTATTAGTCACAAAACCAGACATTCAAGAGCTATATCTAGATGAATTACTTCATACTGCTCCTATAAAAAGTACTTAAATTAAAATATAGTGTGAATAACTGTTTGCTTTAATAGCAATACCTTATATTTATTAAATGTGTTTCCAGTTACCAAACCTTCCTGTGACTTTTCTCAGCCATAAGCTTTCAGCAAAAAGGACTATAGCCATAATTTATGTACCCCCATCATACAGATAAACTATTTGTGTTCAATTTAAAAACTATTTTAAAAATGATTGCACAATGAGGGTGCATAAATCGTTGGAATTTGCAGTATCATAGTACACATACATAAGATTTGTAAAGAGGCTATACCCAATATTAATAAAATTAAAGGAAGTCTTATTAAATCACAGAAACTCTATGGATATAGAGTGCTGTCTTTACAGATGCACTTTTGTATATAGACTGAGAGAATGAATTTAATCCATAGCTTTTGGGTAGTACATAGCACAGAGTGACTTCCATGGAATCAAATTTTGCCATTTTATGTGACACCTTTGGAGCAAATCATATGCATCCTGGGGCTCCCAGGCAGCACTTGTTGCTGTTGTATTGTGGCAGCAGCAGGAGCTGCCACTGAGAGGGATCTGAGCATGCTTGTCCATGGTGGAGAAACCAGGGGCTGCCACCCAGTCAGGACACAGCCAGCCCGTACCTGTGGCCATGGGGCTGGCTACCCAGGGCACTCTGGTGGCTGATCACACTGACAAAAGTATTTTACTGTAAGCTGTAAAAGCAACTAAACTCCACAACTCCTGTGAGTTGCACAAGGTCTGATGTGTCATTCTGGCAAATGACATAGAGACAGAGAAACATCTTCCAAAATATAGGCAATTAAGCACTACAGCTGGTTACGTGGGGATGCTGCAGGGCATGAACCAACAGAGGCTTTCAAGATCATGATGGACAAATGACTTTCAGGCATAGCAGAAGAAGTGGTCTTTAGATTTGGCCTGGACACAAGATTAGATCACTCTCAGAGACTTTTGTTGGTTCTGTTCTGTGAGTTCTGGCCCAAGAAAGACAAGCACTCAGCTCGCACTGAGTCCACTTCCCTTTCTTCTTCTTCATTCACAGCTCTGCTAAATCAACATCTGTCTAGTTGGACAGCTGTATTTACATATATACAAAAGGGGCACAAAAGGGTTTGGGCTCTCATGTTGTAACCCCATCTCACAAAAGTTAAAAGGAGAGCAGTGTACTAATGAGACTGATTGTTAGGGGACAAGGCAAATGAGCGCTGCGGAGCTGGAAACTCCAGTCGGCAGAGCAGATCCAGAGAACAGTCGCTGGTCTGCTGCCAGCAGTAAAACAGGCCCCAGTCGGGGTCACCTTTTCTCCGCCGACCCAGAGGCACGCAGGAGAGGTGACCCTCTCCGGGAGCGCTCGGGATCACAGAGCATCTGCTCTCCCTCACGCCATCTGGGCGGGCAGCGCTCCGGAGCCGGAGCCGCACGGCAGCTGCTGCCAGCACCGCCGGCTCCTTCCTTCACCCGGCGGAGCATCCCTGCCCCCCTCCCTGCCCTGCCCGCCGCTGCAGCCACCCCGTGGGCATTGGGGCACGGGCTGAGACGTGCTTCTGTTCCCATCGGAGCTGTTGCTGGGCGGAGATGGGAGCAGTGATGGCCCGCTCCATGCCGCTGGGTCAGGAGGCGGCCCCGCTGCTCCCGCACAGCCCCTGCCGGGCTCCGCTGGCCCAGTGAGGCAAAGCTGCCGCAGGACGGGGCTCCAGACCCTCTGCCCCTTGGTCAGAGCAGGGAAAAACAAAGCTGCAAGAGGAATTCTGAGGAGGTGGAATGCCCCTGGCAGGTGATACAGGTCTGTGACAGAATCGAACAAACCACAGAGCTCCCCTTTACCTGCCCGTGATGTGGAGTTGGGTCAGTGCCTCCCGGCTCTGGGTTTGAAGGGCAGGCTTTGCCCGGCCTGAGGGCAGGTTTTGCCCGGTTTGAGGGCAGGCTTTGCCCGATTTGAAGGACAGGTTTTGCCCGGTTTGAGGGCAGGCTTTGCCCGGTTTGAGGGCAGGCTTTGCCCCGTGTGAAGGGCAGGTTTTGCCCAGTTTGAAGGACAGGTTTTGCCCGGTTTGAGGACAGGTTTTGCCCAGTTTGAAGGGCAGATTTGGCCCGGTTTGAGGGCAGGTTTTGCCTGGTTTGAGGGCAGGCTTTGCCCGGTTTGAAGGGCAGGCTTTGCCTGGTTTGAGGGCAGGTTTTGCCCGGTTTGAAGGGCAGGCTTTGCCTGGTTTGAGGGCAGGCTTTGCCCCATGTGAAGGACAGATTTTGCCTGGTTTGAGGACAGGCTTTGCCCGGTTTGAAGGACAGGTTTTGCCTCGTTTGAGGGTAGGCTTTGCCCGGTTTGAGGACAGGCTTTGCCCACCACGCCACACGAGAGGCAGGAAGGGCACTGTGCACAGGTGGCTCCTGGCAGCAGCCTTTTCTCCCCCTCTTTTGGAAGACTCTCAGAGGCCCTTGGCCCCACCAGGGTAACCTGGTGTCCCCCACAGTGTCAGGAAGGTGGTGACCCTCCTGTCAGGTGGGAAGGGATGAATTTAAACTGCCTACCATAGCAATGGGTCATTGGGAAGGAAGATTTGGGCCATGGACACAGTGTTAAAGCCTAGGATTTTGGGGGCAGAGTTTTGGTGAAACAAGAACCACCCAAACCTTCAGCAAAATAATTCTTTGCATAATTTTGCTTGCCATCATTGAGAAAACACTTTGGACTAGGATGTGTTTACAGTGTATCTACCTGCACACTGAGCATTCTCAGCATTTCATAAGCTCCAACTACCTCTAAATATTTAGGTGCTTACACAAAGTATGTGACTTCTAGAAATGAACTTCTGCTACTATTGGCACTGCCTGCTGAAGCAGAACAGGAAAACCCAAAGTCTGCAAAGGTAAATTTCAAGTTATTAATCTACTGGTTATGTTTCTCAGAATGAAGAGGAAGTATGAATTACAATTATTTCATTGTTGCATCTCTACCCTTGGCAATTGCTGACACATCTCTCCCAGTGAGGCCAGGCTGGGATCTTTCAGGATTTAATGCAAGTTAAATGACCATAATTCTCAGAGTGGTGCTATTATCTAGTATTTATTCTTTGTGTAACATACCTTTTGATTTTCCTAGCAAGTCCTTCTGTTATCTAGTGTGAACAATTTTTTCTTGCTGTAATTGGCAATGATGACTACATTGTACCTACTCTATATGTGGGTTTTGTTTCCCCTCTCTTATTTCTGCATGCTAAGGGGACTAACATGTGCCATGTTTGTTAATAATTTTTTTTATATAAATCTTTTTTTATTTTCAATCCTATTCCACGCAATTCCTATGACTATCATGCCTCCTCTGTAAGTTTCTTGGCAATAAAATCAAAGTAATCATTTTTCTTGATGAATAGTAAATTCACAGATAGTTGAATATTGAGGAGATCAAATTCTTACCAGTTTTGGATTGAATTCAGAGAATAATTTAAGCCAGAAACTGATTAGCATATGGAAAAGCTGAAATGTTTTAAAAGAAGTATTTGGGCATTTAAAAGTTGGGTTTTAGTTGAAAAATGAGTGCAACTCAAGGTTTAAACAAAGCCTTTAATCACTGCAAAATATTAGGGCTAATGGAACACTTCATAAGGACTGCAAACAGTTCTTCCACGAACCCCAAAATGAAGGATCAGCTGGACTGGACACCATTCTGGAGGGGAAAGGTGCCATACATCACAACAAACCAGAAAATCTGCAGTGCTTGTCATTGCTGTTTGCCAGGTGGTGTGGCTGGGGAGAGGCTCCCCCTTCACCCCACCTCAGTGTCTGATAGATTGTGTAAGTCTGTTAATATTGGGTTGCAAAAGGTACCGTACTTCTCGTCAGTGGTTTTGAATGTTTGAAGGCATTTACACTGGAGCAAAATCAGGATAAAATGAAACTAGGTCTGTTAATTTGGTTGATGTTTTAGTCTTTTTCTCCAGGTAAAGATCCTTAGTGGTGTAATGTGGCTGCAACTCATTAGAGCCCAGCTACACAACTATTATGTTAAAGTATATTGAAGTCAGTGGAGTGATGCAGCTATGCTCTGGCAGAGGATCTGCTCTGCTTTTTGCCATCATTTGCTCTGCTGAGCTGAGTAAATATGGCAATTTCTTGGATTGTCAGTAAGAAGGTCACTTTTACTCCTCAGTTCCTCCTCATCCACTCTAATTCAATCATTCAGTTCCAACTTTCAAACTTTTTCTCTTTAGATTTGACTCTATGGCCAGTGAAGGGGAAAAAAAGGTCACCAGTACATGTAAAGCATACGTGTGCCCATGGTAAACAAAGGAGCCCTTAGTTTTTTTGCCAATACTAAGGAAAGCACGCAGCTGCCTTTTAATTCCTAGTTCAGACACTTGTGGTCCACTTACAGTCCACTAAAGAGCTTCCTTCAGATCAGGGTACAGCTTGCAGACAAGACCAAACCTCATGTCTCTGCACGGAGAGCCATACTGTCTCTGCAAGGCTCCATGTATGGGATTCAGTTGCCTATATATAGGATTGCAGTGGTGTTTTCTGAGCCTAGGTGGAGGTGCCTGGCCTCCAGCTTCATCCCAGGAATGTGTGGATTTCCCCTGGGTCTTGTGCCATATCTTCTAGCTACATCCAGATGTTTTGAATGCTCTAGGACATTTAAATAACACTGTTGGTTTGAGGGTCCTTTTGTCCTTGAAAATTAAGTCTTAATGTTCTGCAGGTTTTTGTGCAATATCCCATCAGCTGTCTGTAATAGTCCTGTGATTTTCACAAGTGCTTACAATCATTTGTACCCCTGACTTCAAAGCCCATGTGCTCTGCAGCCATCCCACTGCATTTTCACTCACTCCCTTTGCATTCTGTACAGGGGCAGAGTCTGCATAGAGCTGCAGGATGCTTGGCAATCTCCATCTGCCCAGCACAGAGGAGCAGGCAGGTTAATCCCTTTCCTCCACTCCTTATTGAGCAATTAGGCCACTAAATAAGATCTTGTTTACTGATACCCAAGGAGGCTGTGATTTACTGGGTCTTGTAATAAATTTACATTCATAAGGAGATAGCCAGAGGCAAGTCTGGAATTTTAGCAGTGCCTAATTTGTAGCTCCACTCTTGGGATGGGAACAGAATTTTAAATGTTCCCAATAATAAAGCAATTTGTTTAAAATCCCTAGTCCAAAAAAAAAAAAAAGAATGCTTGCTTTAAAAAACTGTACAAAAAATTTTCCTCACTATAGGGCCCATCCTTGATGTAATTGGAACCATTAACAGCATGGCTTACCCGGAGTGCCTCTGTGTGGGCTGTGCCTTTGGATGGGGTAGACAGGCAGCTGGAGTGGTCCAAGGGCTGGAACAATGCTGCTGTCAGTGCTGCAAAAAAAGAATTTTGCTTTTTGCTGTGAAATGTTCTCTGTTCAGGGCCAGATTGATTTCTTTTCATGTGGTATCTTATAGAGACCTGGTATACCAAGCAGAAACTAATGAATGAGTTATATTTAGTACTTTTTACAGGCCATAAATAGCAATGTTTTGTCGTTCTGTTTTTAAAGTTTCATCTTGTCAAGCAATGTTCTCTAAAATTATCTTGCAAATATCTCTAAAATATCTTCTAACAAATGCTGACTATGTCTGCTGAGTTTTAATCCTGCACACTTTCAGTACAGGACCTCAAATTGATCTGTTGACTAGAAAGTGCATTTAGTGTCCGATTTGAAGCAGCTGCTTATTCAACTCTGGGACAAGAACAGTAATGACTGAAGGTTGTTATTGGTTGATTGTTACTGAGTGGTTTAAGTGAAATGAGGTTTTGGAGGATCAGTCAATTTTCCTGTGGACTGCTTTTCATGTAGCACTTGGCATCCTTGCTGGCCCCTGCTAGTGCAGTGTTCAATGTACCATGGAAAATCACCCTCCTGGGTCAGGTGTGAGGAGTATTGGCAAGATGGGGGTGGAGGGGAGCTGCATTGTTGTTGTTTATGTTTTATCTGTTGTTTTATGCCTAAAGTCCTTTAGCAAAAGCCTCAAAGCATCACTCACAAAGACTACATTAACATAAGGTATTTACAAACGGAAGGGACTCTCCTTCCAGAGCTGTTTTAGAAGTGTTATAAATGGTGATATGTAAATAAGGAAGCAACCAGAAGAACAAGAAGCCCAGCTGATTTCAGTTTAATTGGAAGTATTACCAAAAAAATGGGGATGGAGCATAGTTATTGAGAGGAAAAGGACAAAATGGGTAAAAAAATAATGGTAGTTGTAAGCAGCTGCAGCAACACAGGCTAAAGAAAATGGCTTTTATTTTTTCTTTTTTGTTTGGCTGGTTTATTGGTTTTATAATGAATTACACAGAAATACAAGAGAGAAAACAACAGCAAAGACCTGCAGTGAAATAGTGTGGAGATGTATAATGCTGTGGAAATGCACAAGTGCTCAAATACATTGTCCTGTTTTGATTGGAGGTTCATGGCTATAACCTGGCTTATCTCCTCACATCTCACACCAGTGAATTTAAGTCTGCAGAGGATAAAAATGACTGTGCATTTTGCTCAAGCACATTAGCCATCTATCTTATAAAATAAAAAAAATAAGAAGAAACCCCTCTCAGCTATGGGAATACTCAACAGTCTCGTTAATTTTCACAAGTCTCCGGTGGGACATCATTTTCTTTTATCTTCTCACAAATGGCCTATAGAATCATATGCATCTTGTGCTGGTTTGGTATTGAGTGTGCTATAGTTATATATTATTTAACATTTTGGCCAAGTTTTGGTTTCATGAACAATTTATCTTCTGCTGTGCGTTTCTGCCCTTGTGATTAATGAAGGTTACCAGCCTGTGCTTGCAGATTGCCCTAGGTTCTCTCTCCCACCTAATCCTCTCTAAGTGCATTTCTGTTTAATTTTTTCTATTCCTTCATTTGAACTAATAATTCTCCTCACAGGTGCTGAATAATGTCTTCATGCTGCATATTGCTGTGCTAGTGTCCATAGGGAAGCTACAAAGCTCACTGATGCTGTCATGCCCTGTATTTATTGTCAGGAATTCTGCTAATGCAAAATGCCTGGGGTCAAAGGGGCTATGGCTTTTAGTTTACATTTACAGATATTCTACAGCTTTTCTGATTTATTGACTTTTGTGATCAGTGTGACATACGAAGACATACTGAAACCATACAAGAAATAATAATTTTTTCAGTCTCATCGTGAACCCTTGCTAGTGTAGGGTGTTGTATAATAACCTGTTATTCAGCTATTCCCCAGTTTCCACAGGAGAAAATAATTAGTGTTTTAAGAATAACCTCCTTAGGCTCTTTTTTAATGGACTATGAAAAGTATATTTGCCTTAGTTTCACAGCTCAGATATTTCAAAGGATTAGTCAGAACAAAACAGCATCTAGAGTGAGTATTTTATAACCTGTGAAGAATGATCCTGACAGGAGGCTCTTTGTTTTTCCAAGTGCAGATGTGGTTTTTAGCACTTTGTTGGTTGTGGTGTAGATGGGTTTTTCTCCCCTTTTGATAGAGTTCCCCTGTTACCTCTGTCCCAGTATGTTTGCAGCTGTGTAGAGCATTTCCATGGGATTCTTGTGTAAGTTTCTCCCAGAATGAAATATCAAGCTGAGGCTAAGGTGTAAAATTAGTGTGTAAGCCAATTCAGCTGGGGCTTATTGATTAAATAAATGGTAGGAGAGAAATGTCCAGCTTGTATTTCTCTGGAGTGAGCTTCTGCATCTCACTTAAAATGAATGAAAGCACACTGATCTGTGCAGTCTGAGAACTGGGCCTGTGCTTTGGCTTGGGAGCTTCCCAGGCCTTGGTGAGTCGAGCTGCCTTCTCTGTGTGAATCAGCTGCAGGGATTCATCTGGGTACCGTGAGTCGTCGTTTGGCGCAGTTCTGTGGTGATGGGGGTCCTCCAACACCGACCATGGGCAGAGTAACACTTTGCATCTGCATGTTTTTGCTTTGTACTCCTTGTTTTTCTTCCAAAACATGCACGGGACACACCCCCACGCACTCAGGTGCACATGCGGCGTGTGCCTTTTTCATGAGGCTGTAGGAAAATGACTCAGTTGTGGTTTAAAGGTAGGTGGAAATCCGTGCATCCACACAAACATCTGTCAGGCAGGTGTGGGAGTTGCAGCCTTTTCGTAAGTAAATTGTTACTCTCTCACTTTTTTGAACAGCTTAATAAAAAAAATAAAACCCCATTCCACTGTGTGAGAGGATGTTCAGAGCAGCACAGAGTTCTAATGGCTGATTTCAATAATAAAGACAACGGGGAACTAAAAGGTGCAGTGCAGGAAGCTGGGAAACACATTCCTTTCCCCAGAGGGTGTACTTAGCTTTGTGCCTTTGATCACTTGAGAAGTATCATTAGAGCACAAAATGCCAGGCACTAGGGAACATTATGGCAATTATAATGTGAGAGTTAAAAAAAAAAAAAAAATCAAAAGAAGTTTGAACTTATTTAGGAGTTTGCTCCCATGAAGGTGTGATCATGGCTGAAGTATAAAATGCTCTAATGGATAAAATATAGAAGCTCCAGTGGGACTACTCTTCAGATATTATTTCCCAAGTTAGCCCTGGTGCAGAACAGGTTATATTTACAGGTTCAAGAAATCTAATCTGTGTACACACTTTACCATTACTTGCTATTTGTACTGCAGTAGCACCTGCAAGCCCTTGTTACTTAACTAGATCCCATACAGTGCTAAGGGCTGTAGAAATACAGAAGAAAAAAAAACCACAGGGCATGGGACAAAAAAGGCTCAGAAAGCCTTTAGTCCATGAGGCTGCAACATAGTAGCTAGCACTTGGAAAATCAAAGTATTTGTCTTAATATCTTGCAAATCACTGTACAAATATTGCTGTAGCTTATTATCACATACTGTTATGGAGGGGGTTTGTGTTCTGATTTCTTAGTTCTGGAGAACGAAGGAATTTAAACGACAGTGCTTGTTCTGAAGGGGTTTTTTAGTGGTGCCTTGGCAGTACAAAACCAGATTTTGCTTCACTGTCACCTCGAAGAAACCACGTTTTCAGACATAAGAGCTGCTCTAGGTTGGGGCAGCAGGCCAGAGGAGTTAACATTTGTATACATTCCTGCGGTGTCCCAGGACTTCAGCTGACAGAAAAGGCCATAGCCCCTTTCTCCATCCTGTGGTGAAACATGCCTGTTCTAGCAGCCAGGGGTCTGTGTTCGTAGGTGTGAATAGCAACAGAAGCTAGAGATTTTCACACAACTTCAAGCTTTACCTTCAATGTTCTGAAAACATACTGTATGGTGTTAAGTAAAAAGTCTAAGTCATTAATAGAGCAAAATGCAAGACTAATATAGAACAAGACAACTGCAGACTCAGAGGGGCCTTGTGCTTTACCTGTAAGATGTCTAGAGAAACCTGGCACAAGCACCAAACTAATGCAGCGCTCTCATGTGTTCTCCTTGTCTGTACTGCACAAAATCCAATAATAAGCAGATCTTATATATACCTTTTACTGCCTCGGCACAAGCTGCATCGATTGTGCTCACATGCAACATCCTTAACATAAAATACAGCAGAGATAAAATGAGAGAAATAACCCAATTTGCTTCTGCAGATGGTGAGTGGGGAGTGTTAAAGTTCCAATTGGACACATATGGAACAAATCTTGTTGTAACATAGCAAAAGAAAGCATTTCAAAGAAACCATCTTATCATCATCATCAACCAAAACAGGCAGCCCACACAGCTTTGGCATCTCAATTTTCTGCTCATTTTCTTTGTTCGTACCAGATGTGTTGCCTATTTTCCATAGTTCATAGATGCCTCACTGTGATAGGAACTTGGAGAGCAGCAAGCACAGCCCATTTTCAGAAATTTTCAGAGTTAGAATTGTTTCTCCTTTTCCTCTTCCTAAGAAGACTTCCTGCTGGAGGAGCAGTTAGCATTTCATAGGGAATGGCTGGAATGTGTTTGAATACTGGTACTCCATTTGCCTGAACTAGTTTCACCTCTTTTTCTTGCCACTTCCAAATGGCAAATATATGCAGTTGGTTGGTATATAAGAAATGTTAGAGAGGAGATCATTAATTATGGAGATAGCACACAGATCAGCACCTGATAAAGAAGCAGAGACTACTGTGCTTTTCCAAAACACAGTAGTCTCTCCAAAAGTCTCTCCAAACCTTTACTGTAATGAGGAGCCACTTGATTCTCTTGGCATTGATTGTGCCTTCTATGAATGGGATATTATTTCTTTCTTTGCTTTTGGTGGTGGGAACCTATGTGTGCCCTAGTGTCTCTTACTTAATAATGTATTTATTCCCATTACCCACAGCTTTTGCATTTTTGCCTTTTACACGTGAGTGGTCTGAGATCTGCAGCCTCACTTCACACTGAGCTCCTTACCAGGTGTCTAACTTACCATATGTTCCAGTGGGGAATTAATTGCTTCTGTATCTTTTTGGGCCTGCTGCTGAATGATTTGCTAGAGAGACACTGGAAAGTAGAGGAGCTATTTCTCCAAGCTCTTATCTCCTAGCTGAAGGACTGGATCACACTTCACCACTCACAGTATTATAGTAAGTCTTAATTCATTAATGTTTTTGAAAGATCTTGTAAACCTCTTAGGAGCAGAGCTTTGAGAGTACAAAATGCTATTTTATTCATGAACTTCTAAAACCTTTCGTACTTTGAATTTATTAAAAAAAAAACCCACAAGCAAGACAGAGAATGTAACAGAAAACAAGGTTGGACATTTGCAATCTCAAGATTTCAATGTAATTAGGGAAAGAAAAAAGATACTGGGAACATGGAGTGATTCATGTGACAGGGTAACAGTGAAAACAGACTGAGCAAAAATGGTAAGGATGCCGCAGTGCTGCCCTTACACAAATCCAGGTTATTTCTATCTGAAGTATTTTCATGTTAATTCTTTTTCCCTTATCAGATTTTAGGGCCATGAGAGCAAAGGCCAAAGCAGTCAGGTAGTTTCCTTCAATCCAGAAAACATAACCTTTGCCATTAGCACCTTCTGCATTGGAATAATTGAAAGGAAAATGTGATGGAGCTCAGTACTGCTTGTTTTAGAGGACCAGAAGAGGCAAAATTAAGACATTGGAAAAACCTGCAAAACCAGAGGTTTTAGGAAAACAGGAACCAGTAGTAAACATGTCCAACATCTTTGGAAGCTGGAGAGGGCAAAGTCCTAAGTCTTGGGAAGTGTTCTTCATCAGCATTTCCTACTTGAATATAGTTTGCTAAACCCTGCACTTTGAAAAGAGTTTTTGTCTCTCAAAAAACCCCGAACTTCAGCACGCTTTATGTAACACAAAAGGAAACTATAACCAGCCAAAGATACAGTGAGTTGATACCCTGAGCCATGGCAGGCTACAAGTTTAAGAATTTTTCAGGAAAAAATCCTAAGTGCAATTAGTGGTACTTTGATTTTTTTAGAGACATTCTTTCTTTAAACCTAATGGGCTACTCTTCAGTGTATGGAACCATGTGAAGCAGGCTGCTGCAGATTCTCATTTGGAGTACATCAGTACAGCCTGATTTCATGCTGGAATGCTCATCTGCAATAGCTGCAGATAGGGACTTCGCTGTGCTGAGATTAAATGGTGGGATTAAATTCAACCCTGGAGTAATATTTTTCAACACTTTACATTTTGGGAGACATCAAAAGAGACTGAACAATCGTGAAGTGAAAAGCCAATTAAAAAAGTGTTTTTCAGGTATGAATGTCCCCACCTCACACCCTGGCATTGGCTCACTCCTAGCTAAGGAAAATACTGACTTGAAAGTCACTTCAGCATATACAGACTCCAGAAAATAATGCTGGATGACAGTTTCAAGCAGATTGGTACATTCTCCAATCTGCCAATTGTGCCTTGTCCTTTTCCAAGGCTGGTATCATTGAGAAGCGTTTAGTTTCATTTATTAAAGGCTTTAAAATAGATCACTTTGCATTTCACTTTCAAAGTACCAGCACCTGCCTGGAGTGATCTTCATGTCCATACTTGCCTCTTGGCTTCATTTACGTCAGCAAAGTTGAACTTAATGTTGTCAGCATCACCAGAAAATGAGAAGTAATGACAAAACTCATTCGTTATACTTTGTAATTTTAACTTTCATGTCTACAGCTCCCTGTATCACTCATCATAGAACAAAAATATGCTCCTGGTATCATATGTGAGTAATGGCTGCTCTGACTAATAGCCCTAATGGCAGAATGAATTTTCACAGTGAAATGAGGTGCCTGTGGTGGGAGCTCTGCCAACACTCCAAATCGAGCGGGAGGGCTGAGTGCAGTGTAAACGGGTGTTCCATATGCTCGAGAGACTTTTGGAATCAGCCCAGCCTACATATGCTTCTGTTGGCAAGCTCTTGAATAGAAAGGAAGATATTGTCCTCACCCTACCTAACATACCTCCCACTCATTTGAAATGCTCATTTGCAAATGGAGAACATGCAAATCTGAGAATGATTATGGCACAATCCAGTCTTGCTACAGTGGGATAGGAAGAAAAAAACCTAAAAATCATTGAGTAGATTTTTAAGCAGAAAATTTATTGATGTAAAACATGGTTAAAAAGCATCTGAGATGTTCTCCTATCCATGATCTGTAGAGGAGCAGAATAAATTTTAGCATTGTGTTAAGGTGCACAGACTTCACCAGTCCGTCCAGGGAACTGCAGTTGGCTGGAAGATGCTTTGATGAACAAAACACTTGAAACAATAACGTCTTCCTCTGCTTTTCTGTGATTGCAGTGAAAAAGCTATAGTAGAAAATTGTCCAAGTTAAGGTGAGGAAAAGGATAAAAAATACAGAGAGAGGATTTTAAGCATATTGCAGAGAGGAAATGGAAGAGGCAGAATGCCTGGATAGAGGAATTTACAGAAATTCAGAAGCAGGGTGGTGGGTAGAGGAAGAGGTGGTGAAGCAAACTTATTAAGTAAACAGGTTTTCCACCAGGATGCCATGGTTTATCATCTGTGACATCAACCACGTGTAGCTGTTCTGTCTTCCTCCCTTTTGAAGTTAAGTCTCATGGCTCTCAACAACATTTTTTTTCTTCCTTTTTTTTTTTTTGCAGTATACCTGTCCTCATCTTTTTGAGTTCTGTGAATGCCGGGCATGCATCGATGTGTGCTCTGACCTTGCTCTGAAAGTCCCCACTTTCCCCTTCACGTGGAGAAAGTAATTTTGGGAAAGAGCTGTGGGGACAATGGTGGGTAGAAGTTCAGTGAATAAACCTATCTTGACCAGGAACTTGATCATTTCTCCTCCTCCTCTGCTGCCCTGCTGTCTTGCTCATCATGTCCAGTGGAATAGCAGGAAGCTTTTCCGGTACCTGATTTGCAGCACAAGCCTTTCTGCTCTTACAGTTGTATTCTCTGAAGCTTTTCAATGCTGACCTCAAGAGACAGAATGCAGTTGTTTTTCCCAGCTTCAACAGTGGTGTTCCCAGCCACTGAAAACTTCCATCATATGTTCTTACTCCCTGCTTAATCTTGTGCCTTGTACCCATGACAAAGCCCCGACCCTGCCTTCCTTACAGGACCATAATTGCCATTTACTAGGAGTTTGACAGAGTCCTGGGTTCTGTCTGCTAATCCTTCTCAAACCTTTAATTTATCCACCTCTGCTTTCCTATGTGTTTTTGTAACTGCTTGGTAGTTAAATAGCAGGAGTGGGAAGAATATTACCACAAAGCCTTTGCTGCAATTTCACATCCTTCAGTCTTTTGATGGTAATTCTGGGTGAATTTAAAAGAACCCCTCCATTTCTGTGAAAAGAACTTCAAAATATGTAATTTACTAAAAATATAATAATCTGGTGTCTTAATGGATATTTTGAGAAAATCTTTTAGTACAAAATTTGATTAACATATGAGGAGAACTCCTACAGAGGGCAGTTCCAATTATGAAAGGGCTTCAAACACTGTTGTTATTGCAGGTTTGGTGAAACTTGAATCTTTGATATATCTTCAAAGCTCCATAATATTTATAGCATAAGTGACAATGTAAGACACGAAAAGATCAAAGGAGAGGTCTCTAAATCAGGTGAGTTTGCTTTAGATTTTGTTGATGTGGGGAACAAAGTGATCTTCCAGTCACCCTGTGAACCCTTGCAGATATAAATAGTTGTGCTGGAAAAGTGATTCAGAGTAATACCATTAAATGTGTATGTATGTGTTTATGCCACTGGGCCTTGTGCCAGAAAGGCTCTGGGAGGGTTGTGCATTGTGTAAACCACCTTCACTAACACATACATTTTCCTTTAACAACTGTAATGAAAGGACCAAAGATGCATTTATTTGAAACAACTCAAAAATAGTTGTTTAACTGTTTTCATGGAAAAAAATTGCTGTTCATTTTTCTATGAAGATTCTTTTTTTTTTCCCCTTACAATCCATTGGATTGTAATAGAAACATTAAAAGTTGGCTCAACTAAAATGGCTCCAAGAATGCAAAGAGCTACTTCTGTGAGTTTACTGCAGTCAGCAGTGATTCTGGCTTTGAACCATCTCTAGTCCAATTGCTTTTGCTTTGTTTGGGTTTTTATTTTTCTTTTATTCATACCTCTGTGACATTTAGGAGGTAGGGAAATCTTGGGTTGCTGAGACTGGCCTCCTGCTCATAGCTGGGAGTGTGTATATATATATATGTATATATATATATATATATAAATGCATATGTATGCATGCATTCAGGCACATACAGGTGAAGTCCTCCTACTCACCACAGCCTCTTCCCTCTGTACTTTGCCCTTGTTTATCCTTTTCTTCAGAAATACAAAAATGAAACCATTTGGAGCTTCATAACTCTTCCACTCCAAAGCAGAAGGCTCTGGCCTGCTGTTCCTCCTCCTCCCCACTGCCTGAGACTTCCCATTCTGGGAGCGAGACATCCAAACATATGTCACACAACGCAGCACAAATACCATATGCAGACAGATTCTTCTGTGTGGGTGGCAGGTACAAAACCTACTGCCTTAGTCCTCTGGAAAATGCTAAGGAAGAGAAATTGCACCAGGTGAGAGTAGCACCCTATAAAATGCAGCTCTGTCAGTTTTGCCTCCTGAGCAGGACTGAGGGATTCTTGTTGACTTTGGGAGTTTTCAAACCTCCTGAACCATTAGCAAATCTCACAGGATCTGCAAAACCAGTTCCAATCCATGCTGTATTTTTCTTCCTCTTTCCCTGAATTTATAAACCCTTGTGGTTTCCAAGGACAATTCAATATAAAGGGAAAAGAAAACTAGCTAATGGGGAAGTTTCGTTGAATTGGGGTGGAAGGCAAAACCAAATTAAAAAGAAAGGCTGGCATGAGTTTATGGCCTGTGTATACATGGGATTTATACTGACAAGCAGACTTATCCCTGCTGGCATGAATCCCAGAAACTACAGTGGCTGACAGGTCTGCCCAGAAATGGATTGCACCAACAGTGTGAAATGCCTGTTCCCCCTTCTCCTGGGGAGAGCTCCAAACATGATAACTGCTGAGTAATGGGAGTTGGCTGAAGAAATTAAAAATTACACCCTCTCAAGGGAGAGGATGGGAGATATTTGCAGGAGAAGATTTCAAGCTGTCAAATCTTTTTCTTAATTTGAAAGTTTTCTTCACTCTTCCTTAACATCTTTCTATGCTCTCTATCAGCAATTTTCATCCTATATGCTCATTGCTAATCTGTTTTCACACTTTATATCTGTTTTTTTCCAGGTCCCTGCGAGGCTCCCAAAGTCTCCTAACCCTGACAACAACCCTGCTAGGAATTAGCTTTGTAGGCTGTTACATCAGCAGGTTTAAAATGGATTAATGTTGTTAGGAATGGAAGACTTTTATCATAAGAGATTTCAGAGGTGTTTTTTTTCTGCATGTCCAAAAGTATAATCTGGGTTTATAGTTTCAGATTGCCTGTGGATTTCTCAGGGTGTCATGTCAAAAATCTAAGGAAATCTCACTACTATACTAGAGCAGTATACAGGCTGCTAACTCTTTTTTTAATCTTCTTTTCAGTTGAATTGGGAGAAAATTCCCTTTAGAGGTAAAAATCTGAAAAATTATCATTTTAGTAATAATAATAAAGTTAGAATTAGTTGAAAGTTGTGCCTTCAATAAGTATAATGTCAGTACTGATACTGAGAGGCAGCACCAGGCAGCCCCCTGCAGTACCCCAGTGCTGGATTTGCTCGGGTGAAATGCAGGAACCTTGTGCTGCTTCTCTGTGACTTTGGAATCACCCATGTACAGCTCAGTGCTGGCACCCTGCACTGTAGCTTGGCTGTCCCTTTGAGTGCTCCCTGAAACTCAGCAACACCTGTGTGAAAGGCCTGGTGCTCTGGCAAGGAGGCAGCACTGGCATCCTTCTGCTTAGCACCTGGGTAGGAGTTTGCTCAGGCTCTAATTTTGTCACCATCTTTCTGTAAAAGTGAGATGACTACACGAGCTCCTTATCAGAGGTGAATTTTGCAGGTGGTCCTCATCCACATGAACTGAGGATCGAGCTGCTTAGGTGTGTGACTATGGGCTTTGAAGAGTCTAGCAAAGGAGGAGAAAGTCCAATTGTAGGCTTTAACATTTTTCTTTCTGCTTCCCACACACTCTTCCCGCCACCACAGGTGTAACATTTCAAGTAATTTTTCAATAAATGGCATGTTGTTCTTTCCTCTGTTTAGACTGAAGAAAAATAGTGTGAGGTCTCATGTTTTTGCTAGATTTTCAGTACTCAATGATATTTCCAAAGTTCAGTGGATAACAAGAAGGTAGAATTCTTCCAGGGCTTGGACAGCTTGGAAATCTCTTACTGCCCTCTGTCAAGCTTGACATTGTGTGTTCTGTCTTTCCTGCTGCCTCCTGTTTCAGACTTACCACAGCTGCCTCTGCAACCATGTGAAGCAGCTAAGAGTTGAAAGTTGAACAGGTGACAGTCATCTTTATTTACAAGTTTCAAACCAGAGAACAGATGATGTTTCTTTGTAGGATATTAAAAAATATCTCAGAATTGGAGCATGACATGAAGAGTAAGTCTCATTTCAAATGCATAAAGGCACCTTGCAAATTAAGGGGTGGGAAAAATGGGAAAAAAACCCCAGCCTGTTAACACTACCAAAGCTGAGCTCCAGGTTCTGTTCCCTTCACAGGGTTGATACTCACAGGCCTTTGAGCAGCATTATGATTGAGTGTTAAATGCGTGGTCTAGTCCTGTGTACTTGGAAAATTCCAGGGTTTTGTTTATTCTCACCTGTCTGCTCCCTTGGTACTTGTTGAACTTGCCTGTTGCTACAAGAAAATAAATTATTTATTTGTGAGCTTTGTATGTGCTGTAGTGAAAGAAATCTACATGCAGAAACTGTCTGAGAACAAATCTTTTCTGAAGAGGTAAAATATTTGTATCAGTCAGTTGAGGCCATTCTTGATCTCATTTTAGGTGATAAAGGAGCCCTTTAACCATGGTGAGAAATGCCTGCTTCCTAGAAGTATTCATTTTACTCACAAGCTTTTACAGTAAGGAGTGAGTAAAAGGAATTGGAGAGCTCTGTTATTCTTCTGTTATTTCTATCCTAGTTTTTTTAATCCATATATCATTGTAAGTTTTGCTAGTTTTTAATTTCCAAACTGATCTGCATTTTATATTTATTTTCACCTCTTTACTTATTTTCTTAAATGATGTGCATTTGATAACTGCCTTAGTCACTTTTGTGTTCTTTTGCCTGAATTGAATTACTTTGGCTCTTCAAATTTCTAACATGATTGAAAATTCAATTTGATTCCAAGTACCTCTGTTCCTAAAGTGTTTGTTATGGTGAATTTTTAAGCAAGCAAGGTTATTCCACTCAAGTAAAGAAAAGAACAATCAGTCAATTTATCTGTTTAATAATTTCTCATATGAGAGATTATTTCTGGCTGTATGAGAATAAATTGCAAGATCCATGAAACTACATTCCTCTGAAATTAAGGTAACTTGTCCAAAAGCAATGATCAGATGATCATTTTCTTGGAATTAACTCTTTTCTCTTTAGTAATGCTGTCTGGAGATATCTGGAAGAACTTGGTGTGCTGGCTGGATGTTCCAGAGGTGCCGTTTCACTTAGAGCTGTGAAAATACCAGAGGGAAGAGCTTTCTTCTTCTATTAGACTTTCATCAAGTTTTCAGATGCTCTTATGCCCTTTTTGCTTATGTCTTATAAAAAAATCGTATTTTTCTAGATTTTCCTCTCCCTAGTTCCAAAGTTGTTCCATTGCAGACCATGATGGAATGAGTCCAAGTCATGTTTGCTGATTGTCATGAATGAGTGATTTAGGTCACTCAGTCACTGTCAAAGGTATTAGCGAAAGTGCTTTTAATGGGGATTTGTAAAAGTGTGACTAAGTTGGAGGACAAGATTCCTTCCTTCTGTTCCTTGCTTCTTTATTGCTTCAAAGGATTCTTAATCTAAACTCAGGGCAATCTGTGGTCAGATTTCTACACATTACCTTTTGTGATGAGTCAGACACTTTTCCAACAGATCTTACCTGTTTTCAGCTATGTTTGCTTTTCAATAATGCTTTTTTTCATTTTTTCTTTTCTCATTTTCTCTGCTTGTCTCTACATCCATATTGTTTCAGCTGCTGTTCTCTTTTGCTTTCAAAAAGTTTTGTTGGGTTTTTTTCCCCTGGAATTATTATTTAGCACTTTGTGTATCTGAAAGAAAACAAATTGTGAATCTATTCTTACTCAGATCCAAAAGCAATTTATATGAATGTGTACAATGTTTGAAAACTTCTGAAATGTAGAAACCAATAAGTGTAGTTTGAATACACTCTACACATTAGAAAAAAAGGCAAATTTGGTGCCTTCTCTTGCTTTCTTGAATCCAGCAGTAGATTTACGATTGATCTAGAGGAGCATGAGCAAGAATTTTAATGCAATAGGATGGAATATAAAACAGAGGACAGGACTGACATGAATTCATTGCTCTGCCTAATTTTCCAATGGGAAAATATCTCAGAGAAGCTTTCATAATTCTGAAATAATTATGATTTTTGTTGTTGTTTGGAAAATTTTTATGGTTTGTTTTTTGCTGTTATTTTGGGAATTGTGGAGTTTAATTTTTGGTTTTGTTTTGCCTTTTTTTTTTTTTTAATAAAGATCCTTGTGATTAAACCTGGTCTATCATCTCATTATTGCATCTCCTGGCACCACTGAGCAAATAGGCTGACACAGCACAGCTCCCTGCTGACCTCCCAGCAACGGCTGATTGACTTTGCAAGGATTTTTCGTTTCAGAAACATTTGCAATTTCCTGAAATGACTCCAAAGAATCACATCATTTTATTTCATATTCGTGTTTGCTTGCATCAGTTATTTTGGTGGTAGGAGAGGAGGGGATGAAATTGTTTTATATAAATAAGTTGAACGTATTTCATAGCAAGCAATGTTCTGACCCTGGCACTGTTGCCTTTCTACCCTTCTATATTGAAATAGGATTTCATTGTGCTTGGATGTCTCAGGTTTCCCAGAATCCCACCTGTTTCATTTGTTTTGCTATGAAGAAGTATCATTATAGCTCACTTTATGCCTTTTGTTAAGAATTAGCACTCCTGAGAACGAAAAATGAAGATGTGAATGTTCACACAATTAAATAATTGCAGGTATTAACAATGAGTTGTCCACCCACAGGCTCAGCAGGTGCTGGAGCAATCAGCTGGGAAATGGAGTATTTCTGGAACACAACCTGCAGATACTTTGGTTGCTTATTTGCGTTAGAATTCTGTTCACAGAAGAAATATAGTAAAAGGACTTTGAGCCCAGCTGGTTGAAATCTGTGAAAGACCTTAGAATTTCCCAAATCATGACTAATTTGATCTACATTCTTCCTCTTTTTCAGGAAAAAAAAATGTTGCACAGAACCACGAAAAGCACTTTATAATCTGCAGTGGGCTTGGGTACAGAAGTGTCCAGTTCATGTGTCAGCTGTTTCTTCCTAAGTGACAGTTCTCAGAGGGAGATCTGAAGAACAGGTAAATGCATGTTGGATTTTTTTTCTTTACAGGGCAAGCTCTGCTCAGTTCAACTTCTGCTCTCTCTGTTGATTCCAATTATTTTCCAAGTTGTGGTTCTGTCCCATACTATGGCTGTAATATCAAAAATTGGTCAGTTTGATTAAGGTACACTGAAAGAAAACCCAACATCAGTGGTTTAGGGGGTATGAGACTGAAATAGAAGTTGGTTGCTCATTCTGCCTCAGCTAGTGATCTCTGTTCTCCCTTTCCTCAGTAGTGCCACAAACACAATCCTAGGAAAATGTGATGAGTTTGCATACATCAGATGGAAAATAACATGAGAAAACATGATTAGGAAAGGAATTGTTCTCTTCTCCTTTGTGGCTAAAAATTGAGACATCCTTGGGCATGTTTTTTCCAGTTCATCACTACAGGCAGCGGATCTTTTTTTCTGATCTGATTATCTTTCTTTGGGTGACAAGTGACCTGCCAATTTGAAGGTGCATTTTCTAGCTAGATGGACCTGTCATCAGACTAGAATTTCTTGTGTTGGATATGGCCTTTCCACCTGAATTTCTGAGCTGAAATAATAGCTGTGTTGTAGTTATGAAATATGGTTGGAGCTGCTCAGTTTCTGTAGATGTAAGTGCTGCTGATAGCTTGGATTTAAGTGTTTCTTGTTGCAGAATTCTAGAGGGCTAAAAAGAAGTGTTCACTCCCTTATTTGTGGATGTGACAATTCCTTGATGCCATATCCCATAAAATTCCATGTAAAGCACTTGCCCTTTGCAAACCTGACAGAAAGCTGGGCCCTGGCAGTAAGGGCATCAGAATGTCCATGTTGATGGGCTTGGCCAAGAGTGATAAAGGTCACACAGCAGTCCAGGAGCAGAAAAGAGAGTCCTGTGTCAGTCTGAGGTTGGAGTGAGAATTTCTGCCTACAGAGAAAATGAATGAGGACTTCAGCTGAACTGAGTTCAGGTAAAGAAACGTGACTGTTATTAGTGTAGACCTCTGCACAACAGAGGCTGGCTGTGTACTGCCCTTGCCCCTGGACTATGACACATGATAATCCGGGCACTATGAAAACCCAGCTGACAGCAGAACTTTGTCTTGCAATATTCAAACCAAGGAAGTTAGCTATGGCCATTATAGCTGTACTGTATATTATACATATTGCCAGAAGTTATATAAGTATTTTAATATTCTGGAGTCAGCAAGAGCACAAGAAAAAGAGGCATTTTTCATTTATGATATTAAATCTTTGTGTATTCAGGGTCTATTAAATTGCATGGAACAAGTGAAGAGGAATCCTGCTGCGCTTTATGACAAAGCTCAGATCATTTGGTAGCACCAGGATTTCAGAAAACAGCCTCCAAGTATTCCATTGGCTGCTAGCAGTAGAGCTGAAGTAACTTTTTCCCATTTGTTTTGATTTTGTTTTATTTTGTTTTTTAACTCATAACCTCTTTTAAAAGATTCTGATCTTGTCCTCCTTGGGACAAATGCAAAAAAAATCAGTAAACACGGCAAGAAACTTACACTAACAAGGGAATGCTTATGCCTTCAGCCTGAACAGATATTCAGAAGAGCTTTGCTGGGTAACCTTACTAGAAAGCCAATGTGTTCACTTTGCAGCACAACTAATCACTGCAGTGTGTTTTAAGGTTTTTTTTTTTTAAATAATATTGTGTCCAGAATCAATGTTTCATAGTGCAAACAAATGTATGTTTTTGTTTAGGGTTTTTGTGGGTTTTTTTAATGTGCTATATTGAAGGTTTCAAAAACAACAGAATAATCTAAACCAGGAGAGTTTACTCCATTTTACTGAAATGCAGGATCTGGATAAAATATTGAAAACTTAGTGGTAATGGCAAAAGTACTGAATTAATAGCTAGAACATGAGAGCTGCCTGCCAGGATACATAAGAAATTTGGAGTCAGAGGATGAGTGAGAAGAGAGCAAGGGAGAAAACACTGAAATGTTAGCAATAAAACAGCTTTTATGGGCAGGAGTAGAAATGCAGAGTACGTTGGAAGCAGCTCAATCCTGTGTGTTCCAACTGCTCAAGTTCCAAATGTGTAATAATTTCTGTGGCTAATTCTGAATACTTTATCAACCCTGCACACATATTCAAAGTGAAGATCCAAGCAAGCAGAAGCACCATTTCCTCTGAGCAACAGGCCAGATGAGCTTGGCATCTTGTAGTGCTTCAGGAAGGGGTTTTGGGATGTCTTCCCATGCATGACTGGCAAAAGGACTGGAGTATACGGGAAGTAATTTTACACAGAAGGAGAATACACTCCACTGATTATTCAGATTTTATGACTTTTGTCCAGGATGGAGTGTGAGGAACTGAGGAGGGTCTCTGAGAACACTGAGAAGCAAAAGCTAGAGCATGTCCTATCCACTCTGATAGACACAGTCTGGAGTCCCTTCACTATGAAACCATGTCCTGGCAAGGGTTCTAACCACAGTGCCACTGAATGGAGAAGGAAATCCTTCCCTGACTCCTTCCCAGTCTTTTTCAACAGGCTGGTTTATGTGCTGGTGTGGCAAGAGGATTCAGGGCTTAGAATGCCAATTTGACACCAGTACCTCTCCAAGGCCTGCCTCTCTTTGTGCAGACAGGGAAGGATTTAGAGAAACTCTTCCCCTCAAAGCTCATTTTCTGCTCTGTAGCTGTGCTCGGCAGGGATTGGAATTCTGCTCTGGACTCATGTGCAGAGGGGCTGCACTTGTCCCCTGGCTCAGACCTTTGTGTCACACCCCGGTGTGGGCCCAGAAAGCTCTTAGGAATTGCCTTGGCTGAAGTCTAACCCAGCTTTAGGATCCAGGTGTTCCTGTGCTTAAAAAGCTCCATCTCAGAACCACAAATAATGGTCACAGCAAGAAGGTCTGATCTGAAAGAAATAAATTGGCCAGTAATTATTTATAGAGAAAGGCCAGCTGAATATTAATTGGAATCAATGGCAATTACTGTGCTAGGAAGAAACAACTTACGATTAAATCAATTAAAGGTAATGCCTTGAAGGAAGGACAGTGATATTTAATTTAAATTGTTTTAAAGGGTATTTCACAGTCCTAAGTTGTTATTTCCAGTAGGTTATTTTAAACATTTTGCATTGAAAATTGAATTGAATTTTCTCTTTAAAGGCAGAGGGTAAAAGGCATATTGGTAGCTTGTTATTCCACGGTATAGAAATTACAGAACCCATGCTTTATTTTGCAGTTCTTTGCAACTTAAAAAAAATATTTGTGGGAATGTCTAAATGGTAAATAATGTTTTATTTTATAAAACATTCTATATTTTATTTCACGGTTTAAAGGAATATATTTTATGTTCCGACTTTTTTTTTCTTTCCTTAAATTAGTATTCAAAGAAAAAAAAATCATCAAAGGCCTGTTTGTTTTTTGGTGGCGGGTTGATGTTGGGGTTTTTTTCCACTCATAAATGACCTCTTTAGATCCAGTATCTACTAACGTCTGGTCCCTTTATTTGTAATTTTTTATATTTAGAGCTGGAGTTTCTAGAGTTACATATTTTTGTTGTTGTTTGCCTTCTGAACATGGAAACCTGGAATACTTGCATACAAAAATAGTTCTTTGCTTCCATTTTTGGTGGGGTTTTTTAAGGGGGAAGTAGTGAAGGGAGCAATGTCTTGAAAGAGAACCATGTTCTATAACTGGTCTTGGTTTTGACTAGTTCCAGACTGGTTTTCATGTGGAAAAAAAGGAGGGGATATTTTTCAAAATGTGTTAACTACTGCCATCCCATGGTCCCTTTGAGGGATTTTAACAGTGCTTGCATGAGCAATATAGCATATTTCATATAGAGTGTCTTGATGCATAATACAGTCTTTCTGGAGCTTCCTGTTTGTACTGATGGAAGGAATGGCCTTGTAGTAATAATTCCAAGGGAAATGTTCCCTGAATGATGTGGTGTGCACGTTGCTTAATATCTTGTGTTCCTTCTCTTTTAATGACAAACCTCTGCCCTCGTTCTGTGCGGGACTGACAAACCTCCCCCCTTCTCTCCTGCATGGTTTACAACATCTTTACATGCAAGTGCACACAGCAGTACTTTCTCCAGCCCTATGCTGAGACTGAACACGTTGTTTGGAACAATCTAATAGTGGCTGCCTTAGCAGAAACTGTACTGGAGTGGTTTGGCTTTGCCTGAAATTCTCATGTGGGAAGGGAGGAAGGAAGCTCCATGCAGACCTTGGTTCAGGACGTGCAGCATCTCAGCCTCCTCTATGGGTTAATGTGAGTACAGCTGGCTGGAGGGCATCACATGCTATCCATGGCTTTGTCAGGAACAGCACTATGTGGAGAAGGTTGGAAATCATCCCAAGGCATACCAAGTGCATCTTTTTCAGACTTGTTCTGCACAGCACATCAATCTTCAGTAAAGCAGTCACAGCAATCATTACGCAGCAAAACTGTAATTGCAGGTAGCCTTTTTCTGAAGCTTTGCCGCTTCCCTGGATGATGCTCATTTTGAACATGTCAGCCCAGCTGCTTAGGGGATCCCAGCAGCTCAAGCTTCTTGATGGCTTGAATTGCTTGTAGTTATTGTTTAGACTTTTGGTACTGTCTTGGTGTCAGTGCCACACTACAGAGTTTTAGAGTTGGCTTTGGAGCATATACTGTGTTTCTGACATTTCCTGCCTTTGCTAGCAAGGCGAGGTAGGGAGGTAAGGAACCTCACCTCTCCCTGCCTCTCCTGAAACCCAGAGAGCCTTCAGCCAAGTATCCCTGCAGGGCCACAGGAGCTCTGTGCACCATTAACCAGCAGTTGCTTTGCCTAATGCAGACAAACTGGTGTTTGGGCTCTGATCATCTGCAGGACATGGACTGAGCAGACCAGTGCTCTGTAATTAGTTGTTTACAGCACTGCAGCAACACTGTATTGGTTTTGGCTGAATTCAGGGAAACAGTTTTCGTTTCTATTTGAGAAGAGAGGAAAAAAAGGCTTTTCAGCTGTTTTTACCTTCCTCCTTTTAGATAAGCTTTAAAAAGATACTACTTTTGATTTACTCTCCATACAAAGTTTCTGTTGTATTTGTTAACACATGAAGAAATCAGTTTTAACAGTTTAAAGGCTTCTTAATTTATTAAATAGGAATGTCATTAATACATTTGGGAAAGTGCCTCCTTAATTGGCCTTTGAGGTAAAATCTGTATAATATCCAAAAAACCAATTTAGACTTCAAGAAAGACTGAAGGCTACTTCTGGAGCTCAGAGGAGATTTTGTACTGGCGTAACCTCTAAGAACTGAATTCTTCTGTAGTAGTAAAAGATCTTGTCTTTTTGTAACATCACGTACTTGGAGGTTTTCTGTTTCACTTAAAATAGTTTTTCAGGGATGGTAAGTGCCTAAATTTCATTGCTATTGCTGATTTAAACATTGCTTAAATGCAAGCGTAGTGTGGTATAGAGTGTACGTGAAAATTGCAATGACCTTTCTTTTAATAGGTTCAGCAAGGTGTTTATCAAACTTTCTCAGTAAACAGCAATTAGGTAACAAACCATTTCACAGAATAATATGTCATAAAACTCTTATTGCTATAAGTTTTGAAGATTTCCCCACACATTTGGTGCAACATTTGTAATAGGTCTGCATGGGGTTTGCATTTACTGTGTGTAAGAAAAGTGATGTTTACTGCCTGCACAAGCCTCCAGAGAAACATTCTGTGTAGCTCTAATTCAAACTGCACCAGCTGGGCAGATAAATCATGATGTAAAAATACATCATTTCCATTAGAATATTTTGAAGAAATGAACAAAAGTAGGTATGCTTCCCTTCATGAATTTCCCCTAAAAATGCTGAATTTACTATAATTAGTTTTGTTCTCTACAGAAACCGTCATTTAGTAGTAACACTATTAAACAAGGGAAGCACAAATTACAAGTGACATTTATATGATCATAATCACTCCTTTCTGGCTGCCAGGGATATTTTTTTTAGAGAGGAACCTGCATTTTTGCAGATGGCATAAAAAAAAAAAAGCTTGCAGAACACACCATTATTCCTGTGAGGCCGTCAGTTCGTTAGTTGAAGCAGCCAAGACTTGACGAGCTGCAACAGATCAGCAAATGGGAAATGAGCAGGAGTATAAATTCCCAGCAAACTGAATCATTAACATTTTCTGCCTGCATCCTGGAAACACAGTAAATCAAAAGTGCCATGATATATCAAGACAAAATATCATTACTAATTGGGATTAATTTCCTGCTGTGGGATTGCTGACCTTTGCTGAAAGAAAAAAAAACATCTGCTTGTTAACTCCTGTTACTTAATTTCTTTTCTCTTTTTCTTTGAGGATATAGTAAGATTTTAGGCTATTAGCTCTCCTAAAAAGTATGCTTTTTGTTGCATTTTTCCTTTTTGATGGACAAAAATGATGTTTTCATTTAAGAAATAACCTTTTTATGGATGTGAGGATACAGAGGAAGTATTGGAAAACAAAGATGAGATTTTGTATTACCTTAAGCAATGTTAGATGGACTTTATTTCTTTCACTCGTGAGATGGAGGAAGATCCACTGTAAGCTTCATGGAGCAATTCCTACTGTTTCCCAAAATGCTCATTGGTATTTCCAAGAGTTTCTGAAGTGCTCTCATCATGAAAGTGTGCTCCAGCTGCAAGCCAGCTCCTGTCTTTCCTCTGACTGGCGCAGGAGCGCCATGGAGGTGCTGGAAGGGCAGCTGGAACCCACTGCAGTCCTCACCTGGCTGCCACAGTGTCCTGGGGACACAGCCCACAGCCTGTGCATGCCTGAGGGAAGCATGAGTGTAGAACAGACTCCCAAAAACGTCAGTCCTCTACCCCTTCTGATGCACTGGTGTAAGGTACCATGATTTGGGGTCTTTTTAACTTCTTTGTACTTAAACAAGACAGAGTACATAAGAGACAAGCTGGACCTTGAAGGGGAAAGATGGGAGTAGGCCAGGCTGATTGAGGTTGTGGAAGCATGTTACTGTTCTGAAAAGATGGATCATGTGGCTGAGGAGGGAAGATGTGGTAAATGTGTGTGGACAAGGGGTTAGGCTGCCCAGTAGGTCCCAGTTGCACATGGATAGAGTTGGAGTCAAAAATTGGCCCAACACTGTTGACCTTGTCTCTTTTGTGTACTCCATCCCTATTCATGGTAAGACACCAAGGGTAGTAGAGGGAGGAAAGTGTGGCAAGAAACAGAACAGCAAACCTGAGAATGGAGATTTCCTACCCCATCTGCTGCCCCCACTACACTCCAGATCCCGTTTCCTCTAGCTGTCAACTCTGTCTGCCCACCTGCAGAAGAGAACTATGGCACTGCCACAGGCTTGAGTATTCAGCTTTCCCAGGTCCCATTTTCCATGCTTGTGCTCATCTGTGCTGCTCTGATGTTGTCCCTAAAGCTGTTCTTGTGGCGGTTCTTTCTGAGGAGATAGTGCATAGTCAGTTAAACTGACAAAATAATCCTCTTGCTCTTGACACCATTAGGCATTTTGGTGCTTGTTTCAGTGCGAAGTCACCATATGCTTGAATCCTTTCCTGCTGATGAGTTGCTCCCAAGTCTCCCTTAATATGTCCTCAAGCTCTCACCAAATTGTAGTTAAGCATCTATTTATTCTGTCAGGTTTATGCATGTTCTTCATTAATTTCTGATGCTTGCTCCTTTGTAGTGATTTCTTGACTGTCCAGCACAGACTAAATCATGATGTGTCTGTAAATACTGGACAATATGAAGTTATTATAGAGCTCCATGACTGTAATGGAAGTAGAGAATGGCACAGTTGTAATGTATTTCTCATGTGATTTAAGTTTCTAATATTGTAACTCTTCTTTCACTATCTTCTAAACAATAGTAACACAAAAGGCTTTTGCCATTTTCCTCCATTTCTTTTTGTCTGGGGTCATTACTCTTTGTTTATGTCCAAAAAAGAGGCTATGTTTTCCTGGTATAAGTAAACTTTGTCCCCTTCCCCCCACTCCTTTTTTATTTTTCTTTATAATGGTGGGAGAAGCTGCACTGTATGCAGAGATCAAACAAGCACACAATAAACCAATATCCCCAGGTTCTTGCATCGCTCTGAGACAACATTACTAGAACTGTTATATCGACTACAATAATCCAAACATCCACACTGACACTAGAAAGGGAAAAAGGACAATGATCTATAAATAATTAAGAGAAAAAAAATCATTTGTTCTCTGTTAAATGCCCAGAGATAAGCTCGCATTTCAGCTGTAGACATGTTACTGCCAAAATTGATAGGCCAAGGTCAGTGGGAGTTTTGCACAGAGGTCTCCTTGAAATAATAATCTCCTGTTCAGAGAAAAGAACTAAGACCAGCTTTAGGATAAAGGTAAGGCCATAACGTGGGGGCTTGTTTTAGCTAATGCCTCTGATGTGAATTTCTGTGGATCTGTCTTATGTCCTCACTTAGGTGAATCCACAGTGGTGAATGCAGGAAATAAGAGTTCTCCCATGGCAGAAGTCAGATTGGACCACTGCACATGCAGTTGTCCCACAGTTTCTTGGAAACCCTGTGGAATGGGAGATGTTGGCTAAAAATGGAAAGACATATCAGAAATATGAGAGGGTACTATGACAATTTGAAGTCACTTATAGAACTGGCCTGTTTGGCTTTACCTTCAAAGAATGCAAAAGAGTTTGGACTGATACGGGGGTTTTTTCAAGACTTCTCAAGTTGAGGAAGGCTGTACTTATGCAAGTGGTACATTCAAATGGGAGAATGAAGTTTATGAGGAAAACAGAAGTCCTCAAATTAAGTGGTGTGCCAGGAACGCAACAGCCTTTGCTAACATTCACTGTGTATTTGACTGTGGTGTGAAAGATGCAGTGTGTGACTGGATGAGATTGCTGTTCACAGAGATTAGGGAGCTTATCAAAATAGAAGGCAAATATTAAGAAACCCTGTGGTTCTATCAATGACTAAATGAAGACAAAACAAAACAAAAAACCCCCGCTCATTATGAAGTGCTGCATTACACTTCTGTGACTCATTTGTTTGATGTGTGTATAGGATGGCTTCACAGGCATGATAAATGACCAGCTTGCGTATTGAGCTCAAGCTGACTTCATTAACATCACCAGTACAAGTACATGCACAGTACTACATGAATTTAAAATAAAAAAGCTGCTTTAGTTTCTGTAACTCAGCTTAAAGTCGCCATTGCTTAGCTCCAGGTTCAGTCACCTGCAGCACCACCGTGTATCGAGAACTGCACAGTGGTGCACTCCAGATCCACAGGAAAATCCTCCAAGAGCTCTGCTTTTGTCTTGAGTCCAGATATGTGTAAATAGGCAGCTATGGATTGAAAGACTTTCTCAAGTCACTGCAGTAACACTTTAACTGAGCTGGTAGTACCGCATTGTATGTAACACAGATTGCTACAGTGCATGACTTATGACTTCTGGTTCTTCCAGTGGACCACTTCTAATCTATGTACATACATGCATATGAATACATTCATATGGTTACAATACAGCAGGCTATTTAAAATCCTTGTCTGTTATGGGCTTTTTCCTTTCACCCAATCATAGCTGTTGACACAAATAATTGCTTTTTCAACTGATTTCTGCTGTATCAAACGGTGGCAGATGGCAGCAGGTGAACACTCTTGGCTGGGGAGGGTTCTGGTTTAGCAGAGCCTTATCTGTCTGCTCTCATTTCACCATATTTCAACTTTCAAAAACTCCTGCTGAAGAATAAATCTGGCCATTTTGAATGGAGTCTGCTTGTCCTATTGCACCTGATGTGTTAAGAGGAGCCTTGTTTGCAGAGTAGTTCTACTTGGACCCCTTCAGTCGGTGTAATACCCAGATATTCTGATCTTCAGATTCTGGCTTTGCATCTTCTTTCCTGTTTCCTGTTGACCTCACTGGCCTCTTGCAACTACTGTGTTATTGTCAGGCCAGGGTTGGTTTAAGTCAGTCAGGAATTAATAAATTACGGAAGAATCATCTTTCATGTGTTGATTTAATGCATCTTCCTTTTCTAACTTGATGCGGTGCAGTTTCACATGGGCATCATTCTTGAAAGCTTCATCTCTTGAGATGAACTGTTTGGTTCATTGTTTTTCATAAGTGGATCAGGATGTAATAAATCCATAAATAGGTCAGGAAGTACAGACCACTCATACTATTCCATGCAAAAAACCTGCCTGTTTTAATCAGGAATAGCAACCACTGAGAGGTGCCATGTGAAAGTACTGGAGAATCACAGAGAAGAACCTGAGTTTTTAATCACCTGGGAAATACGTCTCTATATTTTCCATAAATGAGAAGAAACTCTACTTTTTCATTATGACCTCTGTTATTAAAGAAACCCTATGAAAAACATGTGAATTCAGCTGAATGAATTGAAAAGTAGCAATGAAAATGCATGTATTGATGATTGCAAAAATGAAACAGAAAGATAGAAACTGTGTTGTTTTTCTGTTTTCCCTAATACTTTGTTAATAACATTCCATAATTTTAGCTGAGAGTGATGAGGCCCTGGCATAGGTTTCCCAGAGAGGCTGTGGTTGCCCCTGGATCCAAGGAAGTGTCCAAGGGCAGGTGGGATGAGGCTTGGAGCAACCTGGTCTGGTGGAAGGTGTCCCTGTCCACAGCAGGGGTTTGGGACTGTGTAGTCTTTAAGGTTCATTCCAACCCAAACAATTCCATCATTCTGTGAGAAGCCTTGATAAATAGTTTTACCAACAAGATGTAAATTTTTTAGTCATTGCTTTTTTTAACAAAATGGCCAATCTAAGAAAGTACAAACGGATTTTTTCTGGGATTAGTGAATGTGTGCTGCAGTGCAGTATGCAGGCAGCAGCCTCCTACAAATTGAATGAATTCATGTTTAGGACTCAACATATAACTATGAATGATTATGTGGTTCTCTCTGGTAAAAATTAGCTGGTGCCACATGCAACATACATCTTGTCTCCTTGCAGAAAGGAAAAACTCTGTCTTTTTTTTTTCTCTGACATGACATGCTGCAGAGAAAAACATTTAAAATTTCAAGAGTTTTCCTGAGCACGGAGTTCCCCAACTTGCTTAAAGGTGATGAAATGATTAGCTAAATACAGAGAAGGACTTCACCAATAATTACATTCACTGAGCAGTCATGCATAAATTAATCTTGATTTTCTTAGAATGTTTTCTGGGAAATCTCTTTGAAAAGAAAAAAAAATTAAATCCTGTGCTTAAGATTCTTTCAGGTTTTTGTGTGACTTTTGTGTGATTGCTTTGTTGCTGTAGTTTTTCTGTTTGGTTTGGGGTTTTTTTTTGGTGCAGATGAAGAAATGTCTGCTTTCTTAAGAAGACTGGGGTTTGCCTTGCCCTCTCTTACAGGGTTACATATGGCTCCCTTTGTAAATTGTATTCAAAGGAAGAATTCTCCTGGCAAGCATTTTGCACCTCCAGCTGTCACCACAAATACTGTGGAGTCATTCATAAAACAGTTCATGAATGAATATAGGGGAATATCTTCTATCCTCACATTCACAGCAGATGAGCACCAGGAAATGGAAGCAGGTTCATCTACTGAAACTTCCCAAAGGTTCCCCATGGTGGCACATTCTCTCTGTTAAAAAGAAGGTTTTTGTTGTTTTTTTTTGATTCTCTTCATGTTTATAAAATTAAGTTAATCCTTGGAGAATATGAAGTCAGGGGCAAAATGTGGATCTAAGTCTCAGTGTTGATCATGTTTGTAAATAAATAATTTTTAATATATTCTAATAACTTTTAAGACTACTTCTGAACACAAGATTATCTTGTTGCACTCAAAAGCCCCATCTGAAAAGTACTGACGGCAGATGCAAGCTATAAACACATGTACTGAGTATTTGTCAGATTAGGCTCCCAGATCCAGAGTGTTGCACTGGAATTTTTGGACATTCTTAGCCAAAAAAGTGGTTTGATATTTGAGAACATTTTCTTTCATCTCTTCCGTATCTATGTATATATACACACATACACACCCTCCCAATACTTTTATACTTGTGTGCATGCATCTGTGTACATACAGATGTACAGATATGCATTTATCCACAGCATCTATCAGTGTCTACAGTTGTTACATTAGTCAGTTGTTACATTATTTTATTTGAAGTGTATCCTCACCGTCTTAAGAGACGTTCCACTGAACTCACTGAAACTCACACCCAACCTTGAATTCTTTCTTTGAAAATGCAAAGTTGTCATTCATTTTTCAATTGCTTTAGGTCGAAGCTACAACAAAGGGAAAGGGCAGGTGTTAACAAGAGGGAACTGTGCTAAGGAACAGTCTTTTTTTTTCTGGTATCTTGCGACAATGATTTCGACAGAGCTTTTGTTTCAAGCACAAAGCTTTGCCAGGAAGATGCAAGAGATCTGATGATACGTTTGTGGCAGCCCTTTTGTTTCTGCAGCTGGATCCCAGTTAGAGCATTTAACTATTACGACCTGAAATAAAAATATTCATTTTATCTCAAGTAATGAGAGGTAATTTTTATATCACTATCTACTTAAGGAGTGAGCTAACTTGAAGATGTATTAGTAACCCTGACCTTTAAAGGAAACGTCTCAATTTTTGTCAATAGGTTGATATTGCAAAGATTTTCACAAGTAGCCAATCAATTTCATCAAAGCAGTTTATGTACATGCAGACAATGCTTTCTGTTCAGTGAAATTAAATACAGGCTGAAATGGCCAGAAATATATTCTTCTTCATTGGTTATTATAGGAAAATGTGGGGGGAAATGATGAGGTGGTGGTTTGAAGGGGATTTGGGTTGATGTTTCATTTTTGAGATTTCTGGGGGTGTGTGGATTTTTTGGTGTGGATTTTTTGTGGATCTGTGGATTTTTTGGGGGTGTGTGTTTATTTAGAATAACCAAGGTAGTTCCGAATCTTTGAAAAAATGAAATTATGATTCAGCCTAAGCATTAAAAGCATTTCAGGTCCACATCTTCCTGATTTTGAGTAGCAGTTGTAAGAGAGGCTGTATTACTGATGTTTTGTCTATAACATTTTAAATTTTTCTGCAATCTGACAGCTTTGCCTGGAATTTACATTCACAAATCCTATTGCACAAGTAGTTTGACAGGAAGTTTCCATTACATTCTGTGGTAACCATGTGGCAAAGCTTTACGCAATTGGGTGCAAGTTTATACATTTTGCAATACTGATATCTGAAGACCTGACTCTTCTAATGAATTGTTTGATGCAATAAGGTGTGGTAATTCTGGTCTGTAGAAAACACTCTGTTTTCAAAGGGAAAAGCTTGGGTATGGCATGTTGTTAATGGAGCTCCAGCATCTCTCAGTGCCGTGGTTTTTCACTGGTAAAGCCATTGCTTGTTTAGGACCTGCTGCTGCTTTTCCTCTCGGGCTTCCATTTGCTTTTAAAGTTTCTCTGTCACACAACATACAGTGGTGAATGGCAGGCTTCAGTAACTTCTTATCCCCTGGAAACAGAACAGACATTCCTGACTTAGTAAATTTGTGGAAGTATTTGTTCTAGATCATCCTTATATGAGCTCTAATTATTGTTTTTGCGTTCAATAATGGGGCATAATTTCATACACTATAGAAAACAGTAAATGGCAATTTTCTCCAGGTTTGGAGATATTCATAATGCATTTTTACCAATCGTGGCTTATTTGAGGGACACATTATTTTTTCAAATGTATTTAACACTGGAATATTTAATAAGAAATTACCTTTGTTACTTTCACAGATATGTTTGTTCATTCTGTCAAATATACAAGCATGCATTTTAAAGAGGGAAGTATCCATAAAATATTTGCCTGCTTTTGCCACAATATTTAATGGACTTTTGTTACAGTTTGGCTCATGGTAGTTACCAAGAAATTAAGATGATTATCCAAGTTTTGAAGTTGAATTTCTTAGCTTAACTGCTTGAGTATCTTCACAGGATTAGAATATTTTAAGTTATTGGTGCTAAACAAAAAACTCTTTGGAGAACTTTTAGGTAAGACAATAATACCAAGAATGGAACAAATATGCCCACACCCACCACTGGCTTCTGTCTGTGCAGAAAGTGGCTCCCATGGTGAATACAAGGTGCCCAGGAGAAGGGAAGGGCATCCAGGAGGGGAGAACTAGAGAATTATCAGTGATTTTTGCAGAAAGAAGACATGAAAGGAAAAAACTTAACTAAGTTATTTTACATTTCCTAGAGTGCTGTTAATGCAGAAGAGGTCTGTTCTTTAGGTTCTAGTGCAGATAAATGGTATATTATTGATAAAAGGGATGTAATTTTAATTTGTTAAGAGCTTTTTGTACCCTGGTGTGCTTTTCATTGAGTGTGTTAATTTTTCATTATCACTATATGTGTAGCTCTTGTGGTACCAAGGGGGAGTATTTTCTACTTTGATTTCTGAGCAAATGAGAATGATGCTGCAAATAGTCAATGAGATGTGAAGGATCTGGCTTCCCCAAAGGCAACCTCATCAATAGTGAATCCAAAATGGATAGAAAAGTGACTTGAAAACCATCCCCTCAAGAGGTGACCACTTGTGGTCGATGCTGCTGCACTGGTTGTGCTGTGGTTCCAGACACTCCTATCTGATGTGAATAAATCTCCCTCTACTCCCACAGCCCCAGCAGTGCAGGCTGTTAGATATTTATAGGTGTTTTACATTTTCCTAGTTTAAGACTCATAATCCAGTATCTTAAAACAGTGTTCCTTTCTAAAATTCTAAAACTGTTTCATTTTAATATCTGCCTCCTCACAGGGAAGCCAGTATCCTGTTGTACTCAATTTCTCATATTTGAATGGTGGTTCCTTTATCTCCCCTGTTCTCTGAGATAAGAGAAGGTCAACATTTTAAAATACCATTCTGGTCATTGGCTTGACTCAAGGCATGAAAAATTTCTGATTTCCTGGGAGTCAGATTAAAATCTCAGAACTTTATACAAACTCACAGATGAGCTTAATATTTTGGCATACAGTTGAGTATGTTTTTAAGGTTTTGGGGGAAGTATATTTGGAAGATGACCATTTCCTGAAGCCTACCAAGGAATGCAGCTGATGCTAAGCCAAATGTCTGTGTTATGATCAACTCTGTAGGAACATTTTTCACCATATCCTTTGTTGTCTTGTGTGTGTGTGTGTGTGAAAAATGTACCAGGGACCCGAATGGAGCCCACACTGAGCGGTTATAATCAGTGGCCTTGCAGTTAAACTGATAATTACTGTGGAGAACTCTAAATGTTTTTAATGGAACTATCTTGCTATGAATTTAAAATTCGTATTTAGCTCCTGTAATTCCCCAAGCTCAGATTTTCTAATGAACTAACACTTAATGTAAAGATAAATTCTCATCACAAAACACAGCTCATAACTGTTTAAGTTCAGTTTATGGTGTGTTGATTGGCTAAAGCCGAGTTAATTGAAAGTAATTATAAATAGACAGTTTCCAAACTGTGAAAAAGAAAATCACAGTGAAAAATTAAGCCTCTATGGTACAATTCAGTGAGTCTTATGGTTGGAGAAAAGAAACTGTAATGCAAACTGCATTTACAGAAACTGTAAATCCTCACTGCAATGTTTTTCCCACTGTTATTATTTGAAAAATGGATGTAAACAGATCCAACACTCTACTGAACAGCTGGTCCTATTGCCACTAAATCTCTCTTTCTTCCTTTCTAGATTTGTCCTAAATGTGATCCCACATTCTGCACCCAAAACTCCTGATGGAAAAACACAAATCTCTAAGAGAAAGTGTCTTTCTATGTGATTGCATTAACATCACCTTGGGCTCATGGCCTTGCTTATTTAAGGAAGCTTTTTGGGATTGCTGATTCAGAGTGTGTTTGGATTAGGAAAGGTGATGAGCATTTATCTCACGGTGCAAACAGGCTCAGGGTTGTTTATCCATTAAAGGATTGGGCTGTTCAGAGGGAACCAGGCAGGATGAGAAACATGTCTTGGCATTGTTTGTGTGCACAGCCTGGGACACAGTAGGACCTGGTGGTTATGGAGTGACACTAGAAATAATGGAATGTGTGGTCTGACATGCGCCCAGGATGAGAACTTTGGCAGATTGCATCATTTCTTACCTTGGCTTAACCTGAGAGCTTTAAATTTTGGGTTCTTTATGAATGGGATTGCCTCTGTCTGTTGCTATGCTGCTCAGACCCCCATGACGTGGATTAGGCTGGAGTCTGTGGGAATGTTGTAAAGTAAAAATGCTACTGAATGAGTATAAAAGAAGACTCTCGTCATCTTCCAGAAGTTCACAAAACTCCAGACATAGCCTCAGTGTGACAAAAAAATAAATATGGTATAGGGTAAGTAATCCAATGGCATAAGGGCCTATGTAGACTCCAATAGTTTCATTATGTATATACTTTGCAAAATGGTTTCAAATGGGCTTTCTACCCACTCACCCTTTATGCTGGCTGTCGTAGCATTAATGTGAACTTTAACTGCATAAGACTTACATGAAATCTCAGGCGCACTTGTCTTATCTTACTCCTTTCATCAAAGTTACCATAACTAAAGAGAAACTTTATTAACAGCGACCAACTACTTGGATATCTACAGCACTGCACAGTGTCATCCTTTTCCTGTGAGAAGGACACCTTCCAATTTCCTCTGTTGGCTTTGCTATCACACAGGTCCTGAAGCGTTGGCTTCCTTCCATGCTGCTCCCAGGAACATTCCTGCTTCTAAAAGAAGCAATATCATTCTACAAGAATAATACAAAAATCTAGGAGCAGCTCTTTAACTGCTAACCTATCATTCTGACATTAAAGAAAACAACTTTACATTTGGAAGAGCTCCCTCAGTGGGCTCTGCATGTCTGGAATTGATAGAGATAGAAAGAAAACCGATGGATTTTGCAGGCTATAAAACAGTGGTTTTTACAGATGAATTTGGCTTATACCAGCAGTGAGCCCAGAGCCACAGATATTCTGAAGGTGAGATCAGACCTCTAATTGCAACTGCAGAGTGCTAATGGAGAGCTTTGGGAAGATTTGCAACCCATCCTGGGTTCATCTGAAAGTCTTATTTATAGATTTCCAGCACTGAGGCTCTGCATCACCCTTCCCTTTGCGAGCTGTATCACTCTGTTGCTGCCGCACTACCTTCCCCTGCCGTCCTCATATGCAAACAAAATTGAACTCCCAAGGAAAAGAATTTTGGGCTTTATAGACTCTAATTCAAACCACACTGTATAAATCAGTAAGTTGTATGTAGAACTTTAGAACTGAATTTCTTTTTATTTTTCTTCCTTCTTGCAGCCACTGGACGGTTTGTATAGCCCCTCTGTCACCTCGTCATTTAAAGGCAAAAATCCAAACACTGCACTTCTGAATATTTCAAAAGCTTTGTATTGCAGACTTTCTAAAAAATGAGTCTTACAAGTAAATTGCACAGTATGAGGAAATCATGTAATTTCTGGAGTATACCCACTGATTTTCAAAAATGCAGATAAAAATAGAGAACTGGATCTGCCTTAGCTGTGCTTGACCCCATTAACCTGGGAGCTATTGCTGGCAAAACAAGCATGTCCAAGAATACACAGCTTATTCCTAATTTAAAATCAGATGCTCATCAAACTCGGTGAGAATATTTGTACAAGTAAAAAGAGCTGAAGGAATCTCTCATAGGTGATCATTTCTTCAATATATTTCCCATCTTTTCTTCTTTATGTGATAACTGTTACATGTTATTTCAATCATCCTGGTAGAACTAGGCTGTTTTTTGTTTGCTGGGAAATATTGCAGCAATTTTCTCTTTAACAAACTTCCCTTGAGCAGCTGAAGTTCCTGATAAATGGAGGGCTTAAAACTACTGATGTTTGTTAATGCATAGCATAGGCCATAATTGGATTTAGAGCTGGTCAAGTTTACTTTTGGACTGAAGATAAATTTCCTGCAAAATGTAAAATTTGCAGGTTGGGGCTTTTTTGGGTAGGGCGGGGGGTACTGTTAGTAATAATTCTTCCTGAGAATGATATTTCACTAAGAGCACATTCCCATTTCCTGTCTTACTTGTCGACACATTGGCATTGAAATCCATGTGCATGTGACAGCTGAAGGCAGATGTGGTTTGTGTAGCTCGTTCTGGGTGCCTTGCCAGTTTAGTTCTTCCAGCCCATCCCAGGTGACCAAGAGGCATGGCCATGCAGCCAGGTCAGGTGCACTGAGCACTTGTCTGAGGTTTGCCCTGCTGAATGTTCACATAACAAACACCCTCAAGCACAATGACCCTAGCATGGAAGAAATAAATCGAAATTAAAAAAGAAAAATCTGAAGCTGGCTCAGCTCTTTAGTATTCTGGGGCTAAGGATTATCTGAATCACAGTTATTATTGCAGCATGCTAGCAAATGCAATTTAACTGTAGTCTAATTTGAAGGGAAATATCATACAGTTCTAGCCTACACAAGAGCAATTAGTATTTTGGTATAGCATTTTTATTTTTCCACTTGTTCCTCAGAACCTTCTACCTTGCCCCCGGCCCCTCCCCTGCAAAAAGAGTAGATAATTTGAGCATTCTAACCAATTCAAAAGAAAAATAGTACTAGAATATTGAAATACAGAATAATGCAAAAGTTTATCATTTCATCAAGCTCTGACAAGCATGTTAAAAATAAATATTTTTGGGCAAGATATCTGGCTACGTTTGGTATTAGTTTCCATCACCAAAAGATGCATGTTTCAAGAAAGAGCCATTGTTGTTATGAGGACTTTGACAATAGCTCACTTTCAGCAAAGTTGAGTGATGTACATTAAAGGATGGTAAGAGGCATTTTACACCATCTAGAGATTAAAAGTGTGAGTTTAAAGCATCAATCTGCAAATAAAGCCATCTAATAGCAAGTAAAATGAGAAAGGTGATAAGAGTGTCATGATTCATGGCATGAGCCAACTGCATTATGAATGATCAATGAACATTATCATCAGAACAATGTCATAGTCTTACAATTATGATGCATCGTAAATGCAAATATAATTGCTTTGTATGTAATGAAATACAAAAGCCACATTTAAATAATAATGTTAAGGTTGTGATCCAAACTGGCAAAACCTTGAACAGTCAGCTAAGCTGACATGATCTCATCTTAACCTTTTCACTGCTGTCAGAGCAGAAATGGGGTTGGAGAAAGTGTGTTTATGAAACACCAGGATTTGCTGATGATATTGGAAAAGCCTGTTTGTTCTTAGTAGATGGGAGGCTAAAGCAAATAGATATAATTTCTTCTACTCTATTTTGAGGTCATCTTATTGATTTTGCAGTTGCTTCTGTGTGACTGAGAGGTGAGCCAAGTTATAGCACAGTTGATTATGGTGATGGGAAGGAAAAGGCTGCAAGAATTACAGTGCAGTAACAGAACCAACAGTAAAAGAAATGGTAGCAGATGCCAAAAATGGCTGTGTACATCTACTGAGTTTTTGTTTAATTCATCATACCAGTGCAGATGTCATAGTGCTGGAAACTGAAAAAGAGATATTTTAATCTGTCTCTCATATACTCCAAGGTGCACTCCTGTACAGGAGTATGCACATGCAGTAATCCAGGTGTTCTGCCATGGTACTTCAATGGGGAAGGAGTAGGGCTGCATTTTCACACCACTGCTTTAAAAGCCACTGTACATGTTTCTAATATTAGCTTGTGTAAATAACCTCAACTTGGAGAGGGACGTGCAATCAACTGAGCAGTGCAGGCGTATTCCATTCCTTTTGTTTAATGAGCAAAAAGGAGTGAGGAACACAACACAGATGAAATCATGGCATTGGCCAAGCTGATTTTCAAAGGGTCAGGAATTCATGTCAGCAATCTTTTCTGAATGCTTCTCTCTTGTGCTGCCGCCACAGTGTAACTTTGCAAACATTCATGGTGTGATTCTTAGCATTCCTCATGTTACTGTGCATTCCTCTTCCCTTGTTTACCCTGGTATTTTGATATAGGCATAAAATAATATTCCATTTCAATGTAGAAGTACATCTTTTTAGGAGCTCTGAATGTTATCATGGCTTACAGTGCCCTGATATCTTGATGCAGCGTGTTATTAAAAAACGTCAGAATGCCTCATCTGGTTGGAGACTGGCAACTGCTACATCCATACCATTCAGCAGGAGAATAATGATGTTATACCTCAGAACGTGTATTTTGACAGATTGTCCAGAACTGTGGCATTACAAAGTTCTCATCTGCCATAAATGGCTCCAAATACATAAATATCAGAGTTAGTGTCTACTCATTGCTATAGGTTTTAATAGGAATGTTTTAGCAATTTACGTGTAAATATTTACAAACATAGAGAAGGGCCAAAACATTGAATTTATCAGTAATTCTCATTTATCTTCTGCACACAGGGATCTTTAAAAATGTACAAGATCTATGATCACCTGATGCCGTACAAGGCGACATCAGTGTAATTTTCCTGTGCAGCCAAAAGAATGCTGCCTGTTAGAAATATGGTTAATAAAAAAGCAGAGCTGTGATGGCTGGGCTGCTTTTCGTGGCAGTGTGTTAAATTGTCTAAAAGTCTCCATTAAACCCTGCATGAAAACACTTGACCCTTTATTATTATTATTAAAACTCATTGGATTTTCAGCATGTCAGTGGCCAAGCTGGAAAGAGCAGTTAAGTTAGAATAAGGCCTTGCATGAAGATAATACCTGTATCTATAAAGTACAAGGAAATTAAGACTGTATATGGTAATGAAGTGCTTGACCTGTCTAGTCCTACAGTTTCCCTTGGTTTATAATGCTAACATTAATAAGAGCATTGTCATTACCAAGACTATTTTATTTCTAGGCAACTTTAGTTTGGTTTAGAATGTATTTGTAAAATATTAGAAAGTTTTCATTGCTATAAATGTACTCTAATCATGTAATTTACACATCTCCTAATACGCAATTCCTGTTAATAACACTTCATTAAATTGGCAAGGTGTGATTCAAAGTTGGTTGTCTGTGACAGGGGTCTAGTAACAAATAGACAGAGATGAAAATTCCATAAAGGTCTTTGCTGTATATCCTAAAAAGATTGTGGGCTGAAATTGGTAGGTATTTAAAACCAGACATGGGTTAGGATTGTTTTATGGGACAATGGCTCCAGTTTCTACATCACAGCATTCTAGGATGATCAGATTCTTCTCAGGTGAAACTGCTGAGAGACTTAGCCTAGACATGAGTGTCAAGGCTGGAGTTACACTTAAAGACTTAATAACCTACAGATGATACAGTCATAGTGTCTATAAAAAACAATTACTGCAGATCAATGAAAAATAAGAAGTCTCAGCATATTGAGTCATCAGATCTGCAAGATATAAAGCATGGGACTAGAAAGATCTCCTACATTTTCAGGTTCTGCCTACTAGTCAGTTGTTATGAAATCTGTATTTGTATTAACTTGTATTGTTTGTATTACCTGAAAACTAATGAGGTTTTCTATAGTCCTGTTATTGGATTGCTGGAGGCTGTCACGTCTCTGATACTGTTTTCTAATTTCTAAGTTACATGTTTGCAAGCAATTTAAATCTACCTAGGGTTCTACCAGCATTTCCCTCTCTGATCAAATAGTTCTACCTCTTTAGCAGTTTCAATCCCCAGTGTATTTACAGAATATGATTATTTCCTTATCTTTCTAATTTGCTAGGGTCTTGTTAAGACCATGTAGACTTATCCGAGGCAGCTGTAGAACCAGAAACAGAGTGATTCCAGGAGTGAGAAGCCCCAGTTATTACAGCTCTGCTGCTTTCAGTGCCCATGTTAGCACAGTGGTGTGCCCTGATAGGTGATGTGGATGACATCATGGCCACATGTACAAGAGTGCATCTTTGGGAAACTTCATGTGATATGGGTATTAATTATGTCATGTTCATGTTATAATGCACCTCAGACGTGGGGAAGTTTCAGGCATTCAGGAACAGACACTGTTGTCCAGGACACTCACAGTCAACTGTCCTGATCCTGAGTAAAATGAAACAGTTTCTGTCCTGGTGCTGGCTGATTCCTGCAGGAACTCAGGAGGACAGATTTTCACCCTGGCAATATGCACTGAAGGGCAGATGCCTTAAAAGCCTATGACACTAGCAATAGAAACAAAAATAGCCAAGGAAATTATGCACAAATGAACTCAATTTTCTTTAGGTTTTTGAAAGAGACTTTTGAGAGGGCAACTGTATAAAAATAATTTCAGATAAGAGGAAGAGCAAATGTAGCAGAAAGAATGATTGTGGTAGAATTATATTCAGTTTTTCATAAGTTGTATGACTAAATGAAAACAAAAGTTCCTCATTCATGTATCATATACATCACCTGCATCTCTCACTCCTAATTGGTAGCAGATAGATGTGTGTGTACACATATTGATTTTGATTACTTCTGATGCACAGTGGCTGAACTGTAGACCCCAGTCAAGCAATATCTGTTCATTTTTTTCTGTCAACACCTGTTTCTTTCTACCATCACTTGCCTTCAAAGATGAAAACTTACATGAAAAATAGAAGTTAGGGAAGATAGAATTCAATCAACACAGTAATTCCCAGCAGCAATAAAGCATTTTGTGGTTGCTCTCTCTCTGATATATAACTCTCATTTAACAAAAATTTTATTTGCATGGAAACTTGGCTTATCTTTAATAAAGGAGAAGAAAATGCAGACTTGGTTTTCAGTGGCCCCCAGGGATGAGCTTTGTGCATCTCCCTGGACTCACAAGAAAAGGAAAAGTTGCTATGAAACCACAAGACTCACAGAGTCTGAGGTTACATTTGTACTGTCTAAGTGCAAGTTCTAGGAGGTGCATTTCTCTTACTCCTGTGAGGCTGTAGCTTGTGACCAATAGCCCCATATTTCTGTATGGTTTAGAAATACATCTGAAACCCATTTGGAAGAACTGTAAGTATTTCACTGTACCAAATTCCTCTAAACATTGGAGGGTTACCTAAAGTTTGCCTCAACTTTCATGCCACGTTATTTGTATGATGTGGAATTGATCCTTGCTGCATTTATCTGGGCAGAGTTTCTCGGATAGCACTATTTTTTTCCTTTAGCAACACCACAAAGGAAGTATGAGTCAGTAGTTTTTTTCCTAGCAAATCCATGGCTAGCGAGGAAACATGTTGGCTGAGTTTAGCATGTGCATCTTGGGAACACAAAGCAATTTGCAAAGACTAGAAATGAGCTTGTGTTTTGGATGTAGCTTCTGGGGATGCATCCAAGTGCAAGCTTAGATCAACTATTCAATATCCCTTTTCCCTGCTTCAAACCGAGCTGAACACTGAGCATGTCTGTCTGCCACCTTCTCACCCACCACAGAGAAATAGATACTGCTGATAGATTTGTGGTCAGGTTTTATCTTGTTTTGCTCACATATTTTATGTGTATCATATGATTTACAGTCTGTCCTGATGCTTGGCTATGGAAGCATCACTGCAGATAGATTTTAAATTACATATGAACTGCAAAATCGGTCTGTATAGGAAAAAGTGTATGCAAGTGCACAAAGGCAGATGTTCACCATCGACTTCACAAAGCTTAAGCTTTTTTGGTGTGGGTGGTTTCTTTCAGGAGGTGTAGGCTTTCATTTTTCGTTTGTTTGTTTTTGGTTGGGGTTTTTTGGGGAGGGTTTGGATCTGAGCAGATTTCAGCAAGGTGAGCCCAAAATATCCCTGAAAACCCTTTGCCCCCAGAAAACCCTTTTCAAGCTGTTTTCCTTGAAGGAACAACCTGCTGATGCTTTTTCAGGAAAATGCATATTTCTCCTATCATAAGCTATCCCCATTCTTTCTTGCTGCTTTTTCAACTTCATCAGGATGACTTGGCTAGAATCAAAATAAGTTAGCTACCTTTGGGGCTGGAGAATCCCAGACAGTAAAGTGCTAAGATTTGGGGGTTTTTTACACAGTTCTTGCTGCTTAAATCCTGGTTTATGCCTTTCAAGAAGCACTGGGATGTTCTTACTCAACATTTGTTCCAGAACTGGAAATGTCCTTTCTCCCCAGGGCTGGAGAGAGAAAGGTTTTGGTGCTCACAGTGCTGGTGTGTGGAGGTACCTGGGAGAAGTAAAAGGGCTGTTCCTCAGTGTCAAATACAAAGGATTAAAAAGGGTTTTAACCATTTCAAGTTCCTATAACAGAAGCAGTGCTGTACTTCCACAAGAACCTGTGATTCAGATCATAAATCTGTAGTACCACTTTATAAATCATTCACAAAAGATGCACCGTGATTCATTCCTTTCCTTATGGAGAGTATTATGAGAGAATATGAAATAAATGCATTTTTAATAGGGTCTGAAAGCAGAGCATTGTCTCTCTGGGAGAGGCCAGAGTACCAAAGTAAAACTCTGCTTGCCTGTGTGATAATTAAACTGGCCCACCTCCTTTGTCTCTAGTTCCCTTTTACCTGTTCATGGATAATTGGCTTCTGGGAATAGAAAATTAAATTGGAAGGTAGTGAATTTTGTGAGGGATAGAAAAAAAAATGAGTCCACACATATGGAAGTGGGAGGAGAGAGAGAGAGATGCCATCTTCATATGTATTTGTATAGTTTCTTGTGATTTTTTTCTTCCTTTCCTTTCCTTTTCCTTGTTACTGTTCCATGGACTGTGAGACAGGCTATTCTCCTGGTGTTCCAGGTTCTGTTGTAGTCAAGAATTTTCACAAAGCCAGATTTTCAGCCTAGAGAGATTTAGGTGACTTAAAGTAAATCTGACCTAAAAGTATTTAAAAGATTTTTATCTAACCTCAGCCTATAAATCTCTCCAGCTTTCACCTATTGCCTCCCACACTCTGTATTGTGCGCTCCTACACAGCCTATCTCCTGCTTTATTTGCCTTTGGGATTCAGTATCCTAAAGGTCATAGTTTTGTGGATATGCTTTGGTCATCTAAATGTAATAACTTGTACCCACAGCTATTTATGCCCAAAGTTTCCCTGGTTTCAGAAATCCAGGGCCCCAAACTTGAGTCAGAGTCTACATTACTCTGTTTGTGATCCTGCATCCCCTTGAGTAGGATTGTTCTTTAAACTGAGATAAATTTCAGGTCATGACTCTATACAGTCATTCTATGACAAAGTGAGGGACTCTTCTTCCTTGGCATTGCTGTACATCAGATACAGCAGTTGTACCTAAAAAGCCATTATTTTGTATACTAGACCTACAGTCACCAAAGTAGTGAATTATCAGAGCCTCTGCCTCTGAAAACCAGCTGGTTGTGGCAGGTATCTAGACACACAGAAGTTTTATCTATGATTTCTCTCTCTTTTGTATTTCAACCAGCATCTATATTACTCTGTCAGATTGCTATATGCCTTACTCTGACATTGGATGCTTTTATTATTATTTTCTTTCAAGGTAACTTCCATGAAAAGAAATATTAAATTCTACCATCATGGTATGTTATTTGTGACTTTCATTCTGCATTAAACAGTATTTTATATCCTAACACGGTCCCAAATGTGTATATTTAGTGCCTGATCTAAAGCCAGATCAAACCTATGAAAGTCTCTGTGGAACAGAGATTCACATAAGGCCTTTAATGCTGCTAAAAGATACTGCCCTGTTGAAGATGTCTGTGAGCAGTAATTACTGAGGAGGAATTGTGGCTGAGGGCTGGGCAGGAACACCTGGAGTTCATCTGGAGCTACAGGAACATTCATCACTTATGGTGGAGGAGGTCTGTCCTCCCCAAGATACAGGTAGACAGACTTCACTGTTTGATGCAGTCTTTGAAATTGTGTAGCAGATTTTTGTAAAAGCATGGAGTTCTGAATTAAATGAGCAAGAGTTTAGTGCACTTGGCACAGTGACTGCTGGGCTCTTTTGTGAGCTGCTAAATAGAATTTGTTTTATCCGAGCCCATTTTTGATGCCGATGTGTTTTGGGCCTATGCAAACAGTTCTTCTGTTACAAAAGCTGCTGAGGCAAAATCAGTGAAGGGGGAGGGAGGTATCTGAGGGGATGCTGAATTGTCATGAGACTGTAAGCAAGCTCACAGGCCAGAGGTATTCTTAATACCATCAGTACTGAAACAGTTAACAGTGTGGGGATGGGGGACCTCAGGGTTTCAGTTAACAAGTATTTAGAAAAACAGACTATTTTCTGCTTCCCAAGGCTATCATTTCAAGCAGGCTATGAAGAAGAAAGCTGAGTGAGTTTACATGTATTTCATGTTTTGGAGGTTGCTCCTAGAGCTGCAGGATCTGGAATATTCCTAAAATAAATAAGTAGTTTTATAGAATGATTTGTGGCAAGGAATGAACTTTGCCCATAAGTTCCAGTGAATAGAATGAAGCGATACAACTTTCTTAATCCTGGTTCCATTCACAGTGTCACTTCCATGGGCCCTGGGATTGTGCCACAGTGGGTACAAAAGATGCTCTTCCATGGCGCCAATTTTTCCTCGTAACTGGAAGGTGCCGGCTTTTATTGTCCTGTACTCTGTGGCTTGTGAAATAACTCAAGGGAACAGCCACATAAACATTACAGTCAGAGACTGGGAGTGAAGGAATAGCCTTTCAACCCTCTGTGAGGGATTTACAGGGTGAGGCAACCTTTAGGAACTTAGGCTAGAAGGGAGCTCTGCTTGTCCGGTCACCTCGCACTGCAACAAGGGCAAGTGCTGCTAGACCTTCCCTCGAGAAGGTTTTGGGAGCAAACATTCACTCCTGTCAGACTGCAAGAGTGAACCCAGCACTGGAATAACAAAAACCTGCCTTTAGGATGCTATCCACATCCCTCACTCCTTAGTATAAAGTCAGCATTTTACAGGGGTATCTTGAATTTGTGTCATCAACTTTGCAAAATCTGAATCATCTGAGTTTTTCCTAATTCTGGGTAGATTGATTGGTAAAGGCAGTCTAAGTGGTACATCATGCAAGTAAAATAAATAAATAAAAAATAATAAATTTTTGAATGTATGGAAAATCCATCAGAATTCTCTGACTGCTACAGCCATTGTCCCCTGTCTTTCCAGTGCAAGAATTTCTTCTCCCTACTGGAAAAGCTGTCTTTGGTTTGATCCTAATGAATTGTAAAAAAAATTATAAGAAGCAGGCAAAAGGCCTGTAAAACTAGTTTTACTTCCAAAATAGGGTAAGAGCTATTCATTAAACTCTATTAGCAAACTGATGAAGCAGCTACTTTGCACCATAGCAGGAATGAGTAAGTTGAGAGGACAGATGGTATAGGAGAAAATAATTATTTTATTCCTGAAGTTTATTTACCCAAAGCATTTAGGATAACTAGTTTTAACAAACTAAAAAATCACTAGGAAGTAGCAGTGATTCCATTTTACAGAAATTATGTCAAGAAGGAGCTAAGGAATTGGACTGTTCTGTCAGTAAATAAAATCAACTGGCAATTCAATTTAAGAGGATCTGTTTTACAGATACTGATTTAATTCCTCAAAGTTATTCCTTATTGATAAATATATGTATATATAGATGTGGAAGGGCTTGGGGGAGTCTAGTTTGCTTGTTTTATTATAGCTGACTATTTTTTGAGAAAGTAATTACTTTCTTTTTTGGAGGGTGGATTTTTTTTGTGTAGGTGGAAATTTTTTTCCCATAGATGGTCTTATTGTTTTTTTTAAAAAAGAGGTTTTGTATATTCTTATACACATTCTTTCTGTATCACTGAGATGTAAACAAAAAAAAAAAGTTTTTTTCCTTTTTAAGCACTTCTGTTTTGCATCTCTGTATAAAAGCAAAGATAATAAAATCCGAATAGAGGCATGTTCTACCCCGCCTACCCTGATGCAATTAATAATTAAGAAGAAATGGCTTGTAAAATATCTACCAGTATGATTAAAATGCTAGGAAAAGGTTGCTGTAAGAATAATTGCTTTTTGTTTAATGCAATCAAAAAACAAATCCATGGTTCAATATCTTTTGTGTTGTATGTTTTCTGTTTTTAAAATTACTGTGACATAAGGCATTCTTTATGCTAATGTTATAGCTCCTTGGACAAGTTTAACACCATTATCTTCTTTAATGAATAATTCATTCCCTGTTGAAAACTTAACTATATCATTTTTACAGTGTGTAAATGAAACTTTGAAGTGCAATTTAACTTTAAAGAACTTCAGATTGTAGAAAATTCTCATAAACGACCAAAAAGTGCTGTGCAAGGAATACTGTCTTTTACTGAAGTGTAAGCATGTTGATGAGCATGTTTGCAATTTTTAATTTTGCTGCTTGTTTTAAAATGTCTGGGAAAGGGTTCCTGGTTGGTTTTACTTTATTGGCATTTTCTACACTTTTAGTTATGTCTTCCTTTTGAAAATTAAAATACTATCTGTAAGCACAGCAAAGCTCAAATCCTCATTGTTCCTAGTAATTCAGGAAGAACCTCTGGGGAAAGGTGGTAAAATGGGAGCAATACTCTTATTTCCCACCCCAGATTCTTACCTTCTTGTAAGAAAACCTCTGACAATTCATGGTGCAAGTGAGAGCACAGACGGATCCTCGGAACTTTTCATATATTTTTGTTTCCAATATTCTCCCCCGCCTCAGTATTCAGCAGGGGTGGAAATTTTATGTGGGGTTGTTTCTCTGTAGTGATCCCTACATGTTAACTGGAACATTAGATGTGAGATCATTGTTTTATAATTAATGTGAGTATGGGATAAGCAAAATGGGGCATGATAATGCTGAAGAATCATTGGCCAAGTAATCACAGTATTATGTTGACACTGAAACTTGGTCTCAGTACTTGATAATTGGTTTCAAGTTTTCTGAGAAATGTTCAATTAATAAGTGAGCACCATACTGTCTTCTTAATGCTGGAATGTGCATGTGTATGTATGTGCATTGCTCTTGAATGTAATTACAGGTTTTGTGGATTTTAATCCATAAAGGTACATTCCTATAACTTTCAAAATTCTGGTATCTGATGGAGAATTCTACTGGGTCGTTGAGTTTGTTGGATTACTGTATCCAAGGAAAGAGTAAACTGGAGTATAGATTTCTATCCATGTAACAGAGCCTTGTTTCCTGATGCCCATTGAGTGTCACCTGTAGTGACACAGGATTGATTGCTGTGCTCTGTGAATAACGTGACTGAATGGGGCACTGCCGGGCTGGGCATCAGACAGGAGTCCTCCTGGGTGAGAAGGTAAATGATGTAACAGGGCATTATTTCAAGAGAGACATTTTCCATGCACTAATTTCATCCTAAGCCAGGTCCATTTTGAGAGTTTTCTGATATCTCTAAATCAAATCTGGGGATGCATCTTACTGTGTAAGTTGTTTTTATTCTCAGTGGAATAATGCCTTCTGGGTACTGGGGAGCAGCATGTGCTCCTTCTTCCTAGGGGAGCACATTATCAGCTTTAGTTGTATTATGTCCTTGCAGCAGATTTTCATTTTAAGACTGAGAGCTGCAATATTTTATAAAGCTCTACTTAGCAAGCACGTTTCTGATTTTTATTTTATTGGGTTTTTTTTTTCTCTCTCTCTACCCTCTCCTTCCTTTTTCCAAGGTGTCAGAGCTTGTGGGTCAAAGGAATCTAAGGAAGATTTATTGTATGTCAGGGAGCAGAAAGGAAACAGGTACCTAATTTATTTATTTATTTGTTGTATTTCTTCTCCCTGTGTTAACATTTTCTGTATCTTTAAGTGGTGACATCCTCAAACAGGTACCTGTCCAGATTTGTGTTATTTTACTGCCTTGCATGCACTCCTCAGGCAGAAAGTTCCTCAGACAGTCCTTGTGGCACTGTTGTGCCTGGCTAAAGATAAATCATTTGTCAGGGACATTATCCACAGAGAAGAGCAAGGCTGGGGCGGGAGGAGGTATGAATCATAGCACTTTGTGTAATATGCTCTCCCTCTGAACATATCTGGCTGTGGACACAAAACAGTATTTCTTCAAATGAAAAATAAATCCTGTAGTATTATAGGCCCTAACAATGGCAATTCAGCAGGCTTGGCTTGACATCTGGATTTGTAGTATTTTTGTTTTATTTCCATGAGCTATTTTAACTGAAAGCTTTGCACTTGTCCATCTGCACATCAGGAAATATGTGAGCATTTTCATTTTCCTCTCAAATCAATCGTTTAATATAAGAAACGCTTTATGTTTTTCTAAGAACTTTGGATTGCACAAAACATTGAAATAATCAGAGTTTATCCTCCTTTTCAATCCAGAGTTCATGCTCCTGTCTCCTCCTTTATGTTGCTTTCTCTTTCTTCTAGTCAAATAAAATCCTTTGAAGATGAGCACATAGAAAAATTCATTTTTACCTTGAATAGCACAAGCATTCATCATCATCAACTGTTACATTGGAGATTAGCTTTGTCATTAAGAGGAATAATCCCCATAATACTCCTATTCATCACGTAACAGTTAAATGAAGAAAATGTGTGCAATTTAGTCCATGGTCCTGGCAATTGTTATTAGAATGTTATATAGCATGTGGGTAGGCCGAGTGAAAAAATAATTAGCACACCTTTTTTCTCTTTGACATTATGCAGCTTAAGATGCTCAAATACAATAGACAATGTCTCCTCAATAGCTGCATTTTCCATACCATTATTGGGCATTTGCTGGTGTCTAAGTTGTATTTGGCTCTCTATTCAGAGGATTTACTGATCTGTGACATGTCTCACTATTTTCTTCAAATATAAGCTAAGGCAGCACAAATTTGTGATTATAGAAGGTAATTCTTTTTTTCTGTCATTGTTTTGATACTGAAAATACACGTTCACTTGAAAATAGAGGCGTCACTTTCTTTGTGCCAAAGAACTCTGCCTTAATAAGATGAGCTGTATAAGCTCTTCCTACAAACTGCAGGAGAATGCTGGTATTCAGTGAGTTGAGGTAAATGCATGTTGATGAAGCACAAGCACGGGAGACAGGTTGATGTGAGCCGCAGCAGCCAAACAGCAAGACTGTGCATAAATTGTTAGAACAAGGTCTGGCTTGAGGCACTGTGTAGCCTGGAAAGGAATGAGGTTTTTGTGTGCAAGCCGCTCCTCTGTGCCTGATAACTTCGGGATTTGTTGATCGGTTTTGACCAACGCTGGAGGAAGAGCCACAGTCTCAAAGGCCATTAGGTTCTTACACAGGTCCTGCAAATGAGCAGCAGAATCAGAGAGGGACATGCCAATGCAAGTTCCCTCCAAAGGCAGCTGGCAGGTGTCGGACACTGCGGGTGGTGTGGGCAGTGTCAGCCACCACCGCCCGGCCACCTGCACTGCCAGGACAAGCCAAAGGACCCTTGGCAGGGCAGATGCTGTGCACAACACAGTGGGAAACTGCAAGGGAAGAGGAGTGTGAGAACGTGTGGGATACAAATCCACTGGGAAACTGGGAATGCCAGTACTGATGCTTATTTGTTTTATTGTACAGGCTGCACGTTAAGCATGGGCAAAAATCTTGACCATGCTTGAACCCAGAGCTGAACAGCAGCAAAACTGTGAATGTAGGGCTGTACATTGCACATGAGCAACCTGGTAGTGTCACAAGGAGTTTCACCCAGGTTAAATCCTCCTGGAGTTCCAGTTAAATGTGAAAGAATTACATGTAAGGAAGAGCAGTGCAGCAATAGCAATCCTTGTAACTGGAAAGGAAGCTGCCTGAATCAAAACTCAGCCCTGTTGACTGAGGAATAAGAGGGTTCTTTATAAAGTATTAATTCGAGACTAATCTAAAAACAGAGGGGAGAGATCATGTAATTTGACAAACACAACTCAATTAATGTTGAAGAGACGTGTATTTCATCCCCCTGTAGAGCAGTGATCATCGTGAAGTAGGAAGGGCAGGGAGGAGGAGCCATTACTAAAATGAAACTTTGTCTTGGGACTTAGAGAGTAGAAGTTTCATATCTGGTGAGCAGTAAGAAAAAAAAAGGCATTTTCTCATTTTCCTGATATTTTTGCCTCACGGCTGCTGATGGTATATTGCTGTTTGACTGAATACCTTCTAGCTGAAAAGTAATCTTTCACTGCTGATTTATAAGAAGAGTTTAATTGAAAAAAAGTTGGCAAGGTGACTCAGTGGATGGAGACAGATTCATCTGTTATGCTCTGATGCAAGTCCTGGCAGAACTAGTTACATTATCATTATCTTTCTGGTGTCAAACAGCCAGCGTTCAGATTTTCTGACCCTACTGATTTTTTTTTTATTTTTAGAGAGTTATGTATGGCTTGTTGATTGAGTTCAACAGCAGGGAAGGCAGCAGTGATCAGTTTTGTCCTAACTGAGAATCATTGCAGTCAATGGGAATTTCTGTAAGAGGTTTCCAGGGACAATCTGCCAGCCAAAAGGCAAAGGCAGAACTAAATTATCATAGAAAATTGCAGCAAACCTAATTAAGCTGGGTTTGTAGAGAGAGATATTGGTTTTAACCACATGAATATCTATTATCTGCCGTCACTAAAGATGCTTACAGCACAGCCAACTCCAGCAAATCATGCAGGACGTAGCTAAAATCTGCAAGGACTCTGTCTCATGTGCCTCCCTATGGTAAAAGGTGTTTAATATTAATCCTTAAGGCGGCGAGGTTTTGGGACATTTGAAAAATGCTCCCATATGCTCATGGTGAGGACCAATATGGCTACAGAAGGCCTGTGCAGTGGGGATGACACAGCAATCTGCTCCCTCCAACAGGCGCTTTGCACAGAAAAGAAAGATCAGGGAAATATTTCCGGAGCAAATGCAGAATGCAAAATATTGTTCCTTCAGGAACTGGTATATAACACACTGAGAATCCCATACACCATTTATCACGGGCTCTCTCTGCTAGAAAGGGAAGACAATAGAATCCCATTGTAATATTTTCATGGAGGTGGATGCCATAAGAGACAATGTGACCTTATGCTAATCAGAGAAGACTCTATCAGTGTTGCAGTCTCAACCAGACTCTTCACTGAGTGAAGAATTGATTCTCTTTGCCCCTTTTCCTTTCCCTGTGGCTAGGATTAGCATCAGTATTGATTAATGATCATTATGAAAACACTGTCCAGAGACCCTGTGAAGAGCAGAGCTCCATTGCTAAGGGCTTTTCTGTCCTGATGATTTTACAGATGGCATAAAATTGTCTTCATTCTTATTACAAGCTGCTCTATATCCTGTTGTGCACAGTCATGAGTCCTCCAAAGACTGGTTGTCTGCCATTCTTGTGGTGTTTTTCCCAATATATTTATCCTGATCTAGAGAATTGCAATCTTACTGCATCTGCCAAGACTCTAATGGACTGATAGGGAGATATAGATGAAGATGATCAGTTAGGAAACTCTGCTACCGCCTAAATAACACCGAAGATGGAACACCTGAAGGTAATCTATGATTCTGTGAAACCTAAACACCTGCTATTTATTCATTTCTAGCTTGCTTAGATGCTACACAAAGGGGGAGAAAGGAGAGCTGGAAAAGATCAATGGACATCCCTCTGACTTCCTGATGTATTATTTTCCACATGCCTGTGTATTAATGGCTCTGAAAGCCACTGCTCCATCTGGTAATCACTCAAGGACAACAGAGTCTGGTCCAGTTCTAGTTTTGTTAAGCTGAGAGCTGGGAAGGAGGGGTACTAAACTTAGTACTGATTTGGTGATTATGACTTTCACAAGTTTTACAGGATTTAGGCTGTTCACATTAAGATTTTCTAGAGTGATCATTTTCTCTCTTTTTTTTTTTTTATGCTACACACATATTTTGGAGATGAGACTGTCATTCCCAGAGCTATTACTCTTGGGCAAAAAAGCTACAAAATTTTGTGAACCTAAATGCAATGAAAATATTTACAAATGATAATTGCAGCCACGTGTTGAAGGAGTTGAAGTTACCCATTGTGTCCCACAATGAAGATCTTTCTGTCCTTTGTATTTGTACAAAGCAGAGTTAATAAGTCAGCATGGCCCTGTCAAAGCTTCTAGTGTCTTGAACAGTCACAGCTTGGGTCAAAATGCTTCTATAATAAAATACACACAATGTGCTGACCAAAGAAAATATCTACATTGTCTACCACCTCCCACGTTCATTCTTGTTTCATTGTAGGGATTGCAACCATACCTTCATTCTTCTTTGAATTCAGACTAAATTGCTGTTAAAGGCTCAAGTAATTTTAACAAGCGTATATTTTTGCAGCATAGCATGGAATTTACAGTGCACTTTACAAAATTATATGATTCTGACAATTTAGAGGGGTTTTTTTGTAAAATGTATGGTCACATGAAAATATCTTAGCCTCTTAATATAAAATCAACATATACATATGTGAATGTAGCCATCTAAATACTAGATGTTGTATCTGCGGAGAAATTTATTTGTACAGAAGCAGAACTAGAGGCCTTTTTATGGTCTGACTCCTAAAAATGTGTTAATACAGGATCATACTTAAAATAATTCAAGTGGCCTAGAGTAATCATTTAGTCCAACTGCCTGACCACTCCATGACTGACCCAAAGTTAAAGTGTATTATTTAGTGCATTGTCCAAATGCCTCTTGAGCACTGACAGGCTTGGGGAATGGATAACCTCCCTAGGAAGCCTGTTGCTGTGTCTGAGTATCCTCTTGGTAATGTTTCCTGATGTCCAGTTTAAACCTCCCGTGCTGCAGCTTTGAACCATTCCTTTGTGACCTGTCACACCAGGGAGAAGAGCTCAGCACCTCTTTCTCACTTCTGCTCCTCAGAAAGCTGCAGAGAACACCTTCAAACACCAGAGAAAGCTGTGAGGTCACCCCTCAGCTTCCTTTTCTCCAAACTACACAAAACAAAAGACAAAGCTTGCAGGGGATTCTAGTAAAAAGCTTCTACATGGCAGCTATGTTTAATAAATACAATTAGTTCTTTAAACATAGGAGGGGGAAAAAGCATGAGATCACACAGTGAGAGGCCCATGGCAAGAATAATCAAAGGTCTGTCACACTTGCTGCTGAGGGCAAATCTGCCCTGTAGTGCTCAAGCTGACTGATGAGATAAGGTGATTTTAGCTTCCTGAAGGGTTTTATCTCAAGTGAAATCCACCATCTCTATCAGGACTTTGTCTTAAATACAAGGCCAGTATAAACACACTGTCACACTGAACACAATAGCTGTTAAAAAGGAATCACACTTTTTTTTTTAAAAGGAACTCAAGTCATTATATCTGTATTTGCTGAGTAGGAGACTTGACAGTACAAGCAACTTGAGAGGAAACATGTAAAAGGCAGTAATTATAGGTCAGTTTGCTGAAGGGTACTAGGAAAATACACAAAATGGATGGCAATCATAATGTTAGTAAATATTAGGGGCTTTTTTCATTATAAGGCTTCTCTACCAAAAAAAAAAAAAAAAAAAAAAAAAAAGCAAAAAAAGCTAACCTCTCAAATTTTAAGGCTAAAATGCAGGAGTAGAGAGAAAGTGATGACCTTTGAGAAGTGTATAGAATTCCAAAGAGATTTGAAAGGATAGATGCTACAAGATGATTTGAATTTATGTCAAACACAAGAACAAGAGGCATGAACTAAAGCCAAGAAAGGGTCAAATCCTAAAGGAATGCTAGTACAATGTGTCTGTGCACAGTGTAGCCATGCTGCATTAAAAATAAGGCAATCATATGAATAATCATTGCAAGAAATAGGCAAATGTCTAGGTAAACAGCATAATTGTGAGATGTAGCAATTAGCTCCAGACAATGCAGTGCTGCTAAGAGGATCTGATGGCTGCTTCTGATTTCATAATTGACTTACAGTTTGTATATTTAGATGAACTGTATTTCTGTTAAGCAAGATCTGCTCTTCCTGCTAAGAGACATTGCCATCTGTGCAGTACTGGAAGCAGCAATAGTGTGTGTTTGTGGTGTTTAATAAAACCCCAACCTTCATCCATGAGCTACTGTTGGGTAGAACCTGTGCACGTGTAAACTCCCTTTGCAGAACGTACTCACAATTGCTGCTCCCCCAATGCATTCATTGCTGCTCTAGACTTCTTTAACTGAGGTTAAAAGCCCCGTGCAAATTCTCTACCCCACCCATGTTATGCTGAATGTAGGAGAGAAGACTGGGTAACTCCCTAGGTAACCTGGGAGCTTTTTAGGAAGGACTCATTTCCAGTAGACTTCCAATGACCTCAGAGTTCCCTTCACTTACAATAGGATGTCTGTCTCCAGTGTCCTTCCCACTTCCTTCCTCAGTATCATGGGGCACCCCAGAGCTCAATGGAACGTTGTGCCATTTGTATGACATTATAGATCCCTCCTCTGTGTATTCTTGGGATGTGCAAGGACAGATTGACACACTACAGTCCTGTTGAGGACTTTTTTGGATTACTGCCTTTCTAACAAATTAAAATCAAAGTAATGATGAAGATCTGTCAAGAAACATGCTAATTTCCAAAGACTGACTGTGCTACTAAAAACACCATGCAAAACAAATCACTTTTCAGGGCATAGACTGTCCGGTTTAATGATTAATTTGCACTAAACATCTCATTAATAGCACAGATTGTTTTGCCAATGCTTCTGAACAAATATAATTGGAAAATTTATCAAAAATTCCTTAATGTATTTAGTGCTGCAAAAGACAAAATAGAGAAATTAATAGCAATATCTAATGATTTATTTGTGTATTATGGTATCCTCTTTTGTGGCTGGGATCAGAGCTCTAGATCTATATAGCTTGCCAGTTCCAGCAGTGGGTTTTCTCCTAGCAGTGTTTTGTTCTACCGGCTGTCCTATGTGAAACAAGTTGTGAACTCAGAACTGAAAGAAGTTGGTAAAACACCCATTGTCTCAAGGAATGCATAAGGAAGCTGAGTAAGGAAACTGGTTAGTGCCCGAAGCAGAGCCCTGCTCCTCTCGTGATGTAGCTCAGGAAGCCAGCTCTGACTTGGGCAGCTGTCTGAGCCACACTTCTTGCCTTCAGGTATGAATTGGGGAGCATCACAGCCACTGGAGTGCCAGAGCTGGGACCAGGGTGTGATTGGTGTGCTCACCTGGCATCAGAAGTGCTCCTACATCTGTTCATTTGGAGCTGAAGTTACCTATGCTCTGTGTTGAGTTACACACCACAGATGTACCCCCAGAAGTTGTTGTTTCAAATCTTGCTGTTCCTGCAAAAAACCCTGTGACCTCCAGAAGTGTCTCATTTCTCTTTGCCTTCATATCAGCACATAGGGCTAAATATCTTTATTTGAAGGCTTTCCTGGTTTATGTGGTTTAAGTTCTATGGGATAGGGATGGTCTCTGGGTGCATAATGTACAGAACTCCACAGGAAGCCATACAATTTGAGGTCACTGGCTGCTATGGTAGGATGCATAATTTTACTCAATATTATAATTAATAGAAGAAAAGTAGTATTAAGACTTTTGCAGATTATAACTTTTGGGAATTGTTCTAAAAATAACGCAACAGTGACTGCACTAGTTAATCAAGTTGACCTGATATTTTACAGAGCTGAAGATGCACTTCATTATGCCAGAGAAGTAATATAAACAGCTTATCTGTTAGTGCAGCCAGCTGAAAGTTCACAGAGCTTCCAATTCTGACGTGACAGCAGTGGGATTCAAGCACATCCAGAATTGCAGTGTAAATAGAGGTGGGATGCTTTGGGCTTACTTTTTTTAACTGTGGTTATTAACTCAGAGGTAGATAATGAGATGAGTGTGTATTCATGAACCTTTCTTCTGGAGATCTCTAAGATCAGAATTAATCTTCAGATATATGAGATAGTCAAAATGGTGTTTTCTCTTTTTGGTCAGTATTAGAAATTTAGGAGATACCTGAGCTGCTATTAAATCTCTACATCTCTAACTGGACAGAGGAATAGGATCTCAACTGGTTTATGAGGTTAACTACTGCAGAGAGCTTTTCCAGTTACAAATGTATTCTATACTCCCATTTGGCAACTCGTGCATCTATGCAATTTTTGTATCTTATTCTCCTTGCTGAAGAACATTTCACACTGTGCTTTACCTGCTAGCCAGAGACATCATGGAAGTCTCTTACATGCTCAGCACCACGTATTAGATATGGGAAAGTAGATTCTAAATTGATAGCAATCTCTGCAGCTGCTTAAAAATCAGTGGCCTGTCTAAGCTGATGCACATCAGCTCAAATTCTAGCCTTGATGCATTTTCTGACATAGTTTTGACATGTTGTCATTGGAAAAAATTTCCCAGTAATTATGTTTTACAGCACAAAGGTGCCTATGATTTCATAAAGTAACTTTCGAAGTTCAGGCGTCATCAGAGCAATACTGGAAGGGTTTTGGCAAATTTATGGTGGTTTATGAACAAGCCAGCCCGTGGTGTTCCTTGTCTAGAGTCTATGAGACCTTATATTTCTGCTATAGAAAGATATTTTATCATTAAATCTGCTCCTCACAAGAGCAGATGATTCCATATTTATGGATGGTGTATAACTAGCATCCCTGTGTCAGGTTAGGAGCCAGAGGCCATCTTACTGAAATGCCACAACAGAAAATCATAACTTAGGTAGAATCCTCGATATTGTACATCAACAGTGAACTTGGGAACAGAAGTCACAGGGCTGCCTACAGATAGAAGAATATCTCTTGAGAGCAGCCACCAATAAAATGCCCCTCCAGGCTGGAGCACAGCAGGAGGTGAGTGAGGCATCCCTCTTTCCTCAACAAAGTCAGACGAAAGAACAGAGAGGCTTCTATTTGCGTGAAAATTCATTAAATGCTGGACATCATTTAAGACTTGTCCACAAAGTATGATTGCCACTCAGTGTGCTGAATAAATAATAGTTAATAACAATTAGCTCTTCTCATTACTATTTCTATGTAGCAATATCAGAGTAAAAAACCTAACCCTTGTCTCTTGAAAATCATAAATACACAAAACCATTTCCTCTAAACTGAAGAGAGATTTTTCAGCCTTATCTTTGCTGGACTTTCTCCAAGTCCTTCAAATGGTTGGTCCCTCTTTGCAAAAACAATAACCAAAAGGGGTTTGCATAAAAGCTGGAAAGTCACTTTTACTGAATTCAAAAAGAGGGAATTATTTTTCCCCAAAAAGGACCAGGAGTCTTGGTTTTCCTTAATTTCATTGTGCCGCCTTCCAGGCCTTGGTTTCTCTCCTTATAAAGAAAAGGCTGGAAGAGGAATTCAGAGCTGACATTTTGCAGTCGGACTTTGGTTCTGCTTTTGCAGTCAAGCTGTCTTTGCAAGGGTGAAATTCAATTTGCCATGCATTTTCTGACACTATAGGAAAAGTAGCATGAATTCCATATTTTAAAATAGGGGGACTTGAACTTAATTGAAATGGAGCTCTACAGGGATTGGCTAGATTTTCCTCCAGGTTTTGATGCTGTGACTGCAGATTTTGCACATGGTTAAATTGTCACACATGAATTGCAAGGTGGGTGGTGCTTCCAGGAGTGGATGGCACTGTAGATGCTGTTAATGGTGTCCAGTGAAATGCATGTTTTGCCATGTTTCTCTGGAGAATTGTGCTGATGCTCTCCTTCATTATAACAGCTACAGTGACCCCAGCTGTCTGTGGTTGTTTCCAGATGTTGATCTCAGAATATAGGAAATAAAATAAACATACTTAATGTTATACCTTTGCTTAAACATGGCAGTGCAACAGAATTTTCTCATCAATGGCTTTATTTGAGGGGAAAAAAGAAAGAGGGTGTACATCATTTAGACCTACAAGTTAGAATTTAGGTCTTACAGAGACTCTGCATAATTATTCCTTTAGTTACATTTACCTGTCTGGAAGTGTCTTTTTTCTGGTTGACCAGTAAGCACCTTTCATATCCATTCTTCTTCCTTCTTCTTTTAATGAAATGTATTTATTAAGTCTTTACTCCAGGTGATTCTTTAAACTTATAGCATGAGGGGAAAGAGAATATTTCACACTGATATTTTATTGTACTTGTTCCTAAAAATGTTCAAGCCTGTTATATTGCTCAACCCCCAGGTGTAGAACATGAACTCCTGAGGTTGAATAGAATGATTCACTTGTTTCACTATGAATTCAAAGTGGATATGAAGCATAAATCCCCTTTTTCCCTCTGTAATATAGTAGCCATGAATCACAATGTCACGCTGAGTCGATCATAATCTTAACACTTCACGCCTCAGACAACAACTTGATTTGTCAAGAGAACAGGCCTGCAAGCTGCCAATAGCATTGATTCCCGTTGGAAAAGAAAGGATAATTAAGTCTTCAGTGAGCTAATTTCTTTTCTTTTATAAAAATAACATTTATTTCTATTTTTTAAGTAAACAGCAATGAAGAAATACTACATATGTATAGAATCAGTTATTTGCTTTCCCTAAATAACTAATATAAGTTTCTGTTCCATTTCCATCTGATAAAAAGTTCTTGGCATCATTCTATTTCACCATACAATAGCACATTGTGCTACATCTCAATTAGGGATACTGAAACTAAAATTATTTACGTGCAATCTGCATGCTAACATGCAACAGGATGCCACCATTGCTGGGATACAAGTGTGAAGCTGTCTACCTTGATGATGGGCATGAATAATCCTTGTGTTTTGTTGGAATTCTAGTCTTTTGCAGTGAGGTAATGAACAAAATGTGCTTTGAGTCTAAAATATGGCTCATGAGTCCTAAACATGCACGAAGGTCCCCACACATATTTTTAATATACTGTGATATGTTTCCCATATGGAGATGTGGTACATGAATAGATCAGTGTGTTATAAGAAAAAATTCTTGTTGTTTCTTGAGGAGGAAGGATGCTTTGATGCTTTTATTTCCACTGCTTGTGAATTTAGACAACAAATGGAAGCCTCTTTTTGGTGCAGGGAAAAAACTTACACAAATACATATCATACTGGCATGCAGATATTATTTGACTATGCCTATCAATATTTGCATTAAAATTAGATTTTGTTCTAGCATTTGTATCCCCAAGGTGCTTGGGACTTTATGAAACACATAATAGTTCATGCACAGCCTGGATAAACCCATTGATCAGACTGTAACAGATCCTTCAAATATTTTTCCTTTTCATTGTAGAAGAGAACAGCCAGTATTCATCCATCAGGGCCAAATCACTCCATCCTTCTTACTTGCTAAGTTTCCTGTTTGGCAACACAACAGAAAAAGAAAAGCACAGACTTCCCAGACATAAGGTTGGAAGGTTCAGTGTAGTCATCAAGTCTAATTTCCTATAATCATAAGTAATATTGCAGAAGACTCCTAGATTGCCAGAGTCCCTGCTCGCTGTAGCCATTCAGCACTCCCCAGCATCCTGGAACAAACTGCTCTCACAATAAATGCTCCGAGTAGTTGTCAAGCTGGAAAGAGTTCTCTGAACTTCAGTAATACAGAGCAATCTGCATCTCCTTCTTCCATGGCTCATACATATTGGAGCTGGAATACTCTCTGCTACACCACTTTATGATTTTTTCAGGGACAGGCATTTCCTCCACTGTGTCAGAGGCAAGGAACAGTTTGTATCTTGTCATCTCTGGGCATCTGGCATACAGTCCCAAGAGAAGTGATGTAAAGTGTTCTTTGTATTTCTCCCAGCTCCTCTCCTAGCAGCAGAAAGTACAAACCAAGAAAGCACCTCATTTGCAGCCTGACAGCAGAGCCTGACTTACTTGGTTCAACATGGTTATTAAAAAAATTCTGGTGATTTAGGGCTTAATCCTTTGCTTCCTACTGCACTGAAATTGGATATAAGTTAGGGTATCATGTAAATGAATAAGCTTTTGTCCTCCTAGTCATTTCCACTTTCTTCCTACAGCTCTATCTCTTAGCACCCACTACCTGGTTTTCCTATTACACATTCTATAGTTGCTGGGATACATGCCATTCATAAGTCTCCTGAAACAAACTCGAGTTTTTTGGCAATGATCAAGCTTAATGTGGTCCAATTGTACTTGCCTTTCTTTTCAAGTTTTTGCTTGGGTTGTATTGCTAAGATACCATGTCTTTGTGCCCTCTTTTCTGTTCCTTTGGAACAGAATGCAAACAGGTTCTTTGAATATGGCTGCTTTTCCACTAACATATTATCTGTATTTGTTGTGGGTTTTTTTCCTTTAAAGTTAATTTTTTTCCTACCAACACAGGTGCTATTCAAATTAGGCTGTATACAAATCATGCTTGGATAGGGAATTTAGGTCGAAATTTATTTTGACATCTATATAAATTTTCTCAGATTTTGTTTGTGGCTAAAAGCATTTTAAAAATCTGTCCAAAAAACCACCAAAACCTCATCATCCTCTGTACATCTGTAGCTCTTTGGAAAAGCAATGTAAGTTAAACAGAATTGATAAACTCTGACCACCATGTGTTTGATTGGTGTTAGGAAGCTAAAAAGTGTATTTGAAAATTCTATCTGCCTGTTATCTGGTCAGGATCACTTTATTCTTACACATCAAACTATTTCTAACAACGTGTCCTTACTCTTCCTACCCATCTGTGTGATGAGTGTGCTCTTTTGGGGAGGGTACCCTCTTAAATACATTCCTATAAAGCACCTAAGGCAGTTTGGCCCTGGTTTCTGGGTGGTCCTCAAAGCATAAGTGCATGTATTGGGTATGGATTGTCCAGCACAGGAGCTTAGTTCCCTGCTAGAAGTGGTGAGATGATTTTATATTACTAATAAATAATAATATGGGATTGAATAGCTTCTCTTAGTCATCTATGTAGAACATGCAGTACCTGGATCACTCATAAACATCTGCCATTATTAGAGGGATGTATAACATTAGCTACAGATGACATATATCAGAAAATGGGAGGAGAAACAGAAGTTAAAATCCAAACATCTTAATTGTTCCCTGTTCTATTAAATTTCCCCATTAACCTCAGATTTACTGCTGTCTTCTAAAAGTCCTTGTATGATCTTTGCAGTTCCTTCAGCAACTGCAGACATTAACTTTACTATAACATTTGCAATTTTCTCCAAATTGTTTTGCTACTCCTGTAACTGAATAAAAGCTTATGTAGAAATTCCATTTGCCTCAGTGATGCCACCCTGAGTGAGCTGGGGGAGGAGTAGCCCAAAATACATTAGAAAAATTGCATCTGAGAACTGCTTTCCCTTTTGGGTCACTTTACAAAGGATATGAACATCACGGTGGAAAATCTGACCCTTAGCAACTTTTGGAAGATATTTTCAAGCAATATGTACAAAGTCTTTTACAAAAAAGACATCTTTTATTTATTAGTTGACAACTGCAAATGTTGTTTTTTGTTTTTCATTTAGTGCCTCTGAATTTTAACTAAGGCAGAGATCAAAACATGAGTACTCCACAACTCTAGCTAAAAAGCACTTAATAATAATCAAGTTCACATCTTGTATAAAGATATTTTTTCCCATGATTCATCATCTCTCTATGGAAAATAACAGGACCTTGAAGAGAGATGTGTTTGAACTGGGGACACGGGATTTTCATCTGATGTTTTGACTTGTTGTTTGTGTAATATCACAGACATTTTTAGGTTTTGTCTTCTGGGAAAAAGCTATATAAGTTTATTCAGTGCAAAAGTTCAATGAACATTAGTATGCAAGAACACATCTGAATTACATGGAAGTTACCCTTCAGTATCTTTGCTTGTCTAATGTGGTTATGGACTATGAAAATACCCACATTTGCTCAAAGTATCATTTTAGCTAAAATCATATTTCTTCTTTTTCCCCTCAACAAGACAACCAGCATTTTGTCACTTAGGCAAAGGACATAATGGAATTCTACCACACAACATAACAGTATAGTTCACGTCAATGACACTATATTGACTCCCTTGGCATATACTTATAGCATTATTTTTACTTATTTTCACCTGGGAAAACTGCTGTTAACTGATAGAAGGAAGTCCCAATAGACGACATGACAGTAAACCTGTAAAACCTAAATATTCTAGAAGCCCAAATATGATATTGTGAATTATGGGCTTCTTTGCACCTTACATCAGCTAGGGATGAGTGGAGTCACCAAAG
>WAAE01021508.1:0-19003 GCA_013400495.1 Nicator chloris
CAGCTTCAGCAAAGCTCTTGTACTTATGACCTATGCAATAAACGACATTTTTCAAGAGCTGCCCTGGACTCCAGAGATCTCTCGTTGCCATCCCGACTCCCCCACACTCTCCCACACCAGATGTTGACTGTATAACCTTAGCATGCCGACCAGATAATAGTACAAACTCAATATGATATTAGAACATGGTATCTCAGTATTCTTTGTGTCATCTGCCCTAAGTAACAAGGAAACTCAGCTCTTCCAACACCATAACTGTACAGGTCATATTATATTTTAATATGTTTGTACCTTGTGCTCAGAAGAAAATGCATTGGGTCAAGGTGATGGGAGTCTAGCACAAGATGGAGAAAGATTTAAGATGTCTGGGGTTTCAATGTCTGGTATAAAGCACCACAACATCAATAAATCTGGTCATTTAAGTGCTTCTGGAATTGATCATGACATGTCCCATTCTCCTCTGCCCTGCCAGTCTCCTCCCTGTCTCCTGTTTTTCAACAATTGCTGATTAGTCTGAATTGCACTTAAGCCAGATGTATAGAGGATTAAAAAAAAAGGTATGATTTCTTTGACATTTTTAGGAAAAATCCACAAATCACAGAAGACTTAAAGATGAGGAAAGATTTTCTACTTCTCACAAGTTTGAGGTAGATGAAGGACACATATAAAGCATCTTGAAATAATATAAACTATAACACGAAAAATATATGAATAACACAATATCATAATATATATAATATATCATGTAATATAGCTGAGAAATTATAATTGTGCCTTAATACAGAAAACAGAATGTCTTTTATAGTAACATTTCTTGCTATGAAGAAAGCCATTTGGAATTCCAAAGAACCTTTCTGTCAGTAGCACTTTTCCCTGTTTCAGGGCCTACAGGTCAGCTCTGGAATATACCAAAAGAAGCCTTGGAATATTTATAGATCTCCAGAAAAAAGAGAAGGAGGCATATGCTTGGCTCCAGGCAGGAAAGATATACTATATTCTGAGGCAGAATGAGCTTGTGGATCTTTATATTCAGGTATGTTGTCAACACTTACAGGTGTGCACATGGTATCAGTGTTGTGCAGGTGGCATGGTAAGAGTAAGTAATTAGATATAAAAATTCCATACATTTTGCCAATTAGTGTTCTGATAATTCAGTGACACCATTCATGTAATGTTCAGCACGTGAAGGGAAAGTCTCAGCATTTTCCACAGGTGATCCATTTTAATCTGTTGCTTGATTCTGGAAGGATTTTGGGCAGTGACCTTTCTTAGTTCCTGTTAATTCTGTGTATTTCTTCAACACCATTTACCAGCTCTACAGCACCACAGCAATTATATGACACGTGCATGCTACATGCTGGTGGGTAACAGAGAATAATCACCTTAGCATGCTGGCTTGTGGGACAGATTCCCAGGAAAACAGAGTAGCTTCTTCAGGAAGTATTTCCAAAGCATCTGAACCTTTCCTTCTCTGGCCTTGCCAAGCATGACATGGAGCCAGCTGGAGCTGCTGTAGTCTTTTCACCTGCGAGAGCAGAGGCACGTGTCTTGCACACCTCTGTGCTCAAGTAGAAAGAAGGACTTGTATTAACTGAATGCAAGTTGAAAATTAAAGAAGACAAAGCCAGAGCTCTGAAGACTCACAGCAAAGATTCTTAATCTTGCCTTAATTAAAAGGCACATTTTCATTACTATCAATAACTGAGGAGCCTGATAGTCTTGCTTTGCATGCTGTGCTTCATTAAATCCTTTTTGCTAACAGGACATGTATTTATCCATGAGAATAAAATAGTAGACCTGCATATTTTTTTTTTTTCTGGAGAAATGTGTTCACAGGCTTTTAAATCTGCACCTAGCAATGTCTAATTAGCAATTTGAATTTACTTCTATATGTTTGATCCAATTCAAATTTACTATGTGGCAGCTATCAAATACACTGTTGTTTTTAGAATGCCATGTGATGACAAAGATAGCAGGGTACTGCTGCCAGAAAAAGGAAACCAGGTTTTTGTTTCTTCTTCAGCATCTGCCACTGGCTTGTTCAAAGCCAGGGTACCAAAAAAGAGCATGTTCACAGCAAATATAGCCGCTCTCATCATTATAATAGGAGAGATAATAAAAAGATTTTTTTTTAATTGCTAATACTTATGATATTTTTAACCATGGAATAAAAAAGATTTCTTTCTTTCCTTTTTCATTCCTTGTTTTCTTTGCAGGTTGCTCAGGATGCTGCTCTTTGCACAGGAGATCCAAATTTAGAAATGGAATTGTTTGAAGCTGCTGGTGACATATTTTTCAATGGTACTTGGGAAAAGGAGAAAGCAGTGACTTTCTACAGGGTTTGTGCAGTTTTTCTGCTGCATTGATAGTTATGTACCTCCCACCACAGCAGGTATTCTACAAATGCTGAACCAAAAGCTGAAACGCTCAGCAACCTGTTTATAACCTGTTGCAGCTGCATACTTGTCATGGTGTTAGTAGATATCACCTGTTTCAAAGCCACTTCTGGTTGCAAGAACTGTTCTAAGCAAAGAGTAAAATGAAACCAGAAATTACCTCATTTGATATAAATGAGAGCCTGTCAGTGCACATCTTGGGGTTCAGCCATACCTAAGCTGATGTTGTGTGTTTTAGGACAGGGCTCTCCCACTTGCTGTTCAGACTGGCAACAGAACCACTGAACTCAGATTATGCAATAAGTTGGTGGAACTGCTGATGAACCTGAAGGCTTATGAGGAGAGTCTGGAATATGCGAGAGTAGCTCTCATCCTCAGTGTAAATTTAGGTAAGAAAAATTTCCATTATATATGAGTGATACTTCTAAAAATACAACAGAACTTTAAAGTTTTCTTCCCTTGCATTCAATAATTTCTCGCTAGGATTTCATAACAATACTATAATTGCTATTTTTTGTTTCTATTGAAGAATGAGCAATTTATGGCTTCCTCTTCTAACTTAGGATGAAATGGAAAACCTTTGGTAGAGCACAGAATCAAACCTGTAGTTGTATGTTCAAACTGAGTGTGCTTCTTAGAGCTAAGATACAACACTCATGAATAATATAGTCCTAAGAGGCTTTTCAGTGTCATATACTTTCAGATTTGCCCATTACCCTGATTGTGAACCAACATAAGTTGGAAAAATCAAAAATGGTAGCTCTTGTTTCAAAATTACTATTCTTCAAGTTTGGGAGCTGTTCAACTGATTAAGAACCTTCTTAACCCTCTGTAGAAGCATAGACTGGTCATTTTGATCAGCCTGAAAATAATATTTTTGTCATAAATTTTCATGTAAAATATATATTGGGATGGGCAAGGCAGTCTTTATTCCCATTAACTTTCTTTCTTTAATTTCTTTCATAATAATTTATTTGTATTCTTTGTAAGTATGAACAGTATGTGTGTATATATATTATAATATATGCATGAGAGATGAATGTAGTTATTTCTTAAAATCACAGACACTGTCAAATCCTATGGGAGGAAATTTAGAAATTCCATAGGATTTTTCTTGAAGGGCAGGTTTTGACCACGTATCTCTTAAGCAAATGTGGTTTTATTCAATAAAAGGTCCCCAAATTCAATACAGATTTTTCTTTTTTTAAGTAGCATAGATTTGAGTACTTTGTCTCTTTGTTTTTATCCTGACTCATATGTTATCTTATTAGGAAATCAGCTAAATGAAAGAATAGCTTACCATCGCCTGGCAGCCATCCATCACCATTTGGGTCGCTGTGAACTAGCTGAACACTTCTATTTAAAGGCCCTGTCCCTCTGTTCCTCTCCTCTGGAGTTCGAGGAGGAAACACTCTATTATGTAAAGGTGTACTCGATCTTAGGAGATATTATATTCTATGACCTTAAGGTAAGAAATTTTCATAGTGAATAATATTTTATAGAATCAGATTTTGCCACTTTCTGGTTTTGTGTGTTTGGAATGTAAATAGCCAAGTAGGAAAACCTCAAAAACTCAGAATCTGTATTATTCTTGTTAGATACTCACAAACCTGAGCTCTGCAGTCCTCTTGTACTGGTTGTACTATCTTTGAGCCTCTTATTTCAGGACCCCTTTGATGCAGCTGGCTATTACCACTTGGCACTTGCTGCTGCCATGGACCTGGGCAATAAAAAAGCTCAACTGAAGATTTACACCAGACTTGCTGTGATCTACCATAACTTCCTTGTGGACCGGGAAATGTCTCTCTTCTTCTACCAAAAGGCAAGAACCTTTGCAACAGAGCTGAATGTAAGGAGAATAAATTTAGCTCCTGATCAGTGTTACAAGAGTTCATAAGCATTTTTGGAAAATGCAGCCTTACTACTGCAGAAGTACCTAAGGAAATATTACACTGGCTTTGTAGGAGGATGCAGGCTGCATTCAGTGACTCATTATCTATGTGCTGTAAGGTGGAGCTCCTCATCCCAGACTAAATTACCAGTTTATATGACAGTGAACTACATTTCATTGTCTTTAAGATACACAGTCTTGTACTTGTTGTTTAAGGATCAGTCTGTGAAATAAAACCAAAACCCAACAGTCTTTTTTTTAAAAAAAACTATAGTTTTCTTTGCTATATCTTTCTGCCTTGATGGATACTGGGAAATGATTAATGCATAGATGCAATGAAAAATGTTTAATAAAGTGTTATAGAAGAAAAAACACTCAATATGAATTGTGGCTTCCTTTGCCTGACCTAGCTTTATGACTTTTTTTGACATCAAGTAAATGCATCTGCAGAAGCATATTAGATGGGCTTGAGAATTGGTTTGACCCAGCTGCCCAGACACCACTCCTCATTTTCTGCCAAATTCATCTACTGCAGTACTTATGGGCACTACTTAAACTTTATCTGCTAATTCAAGAAAACGTACGTATGTAAGTTTTGTATATTATAATTGTAATAAGTTTTAATTGGATTATTACAATTGTAATAATAATTGTATATTATATTGTAATAAGAACTAACTAGTTTGTAGAACTGAAAGCTCTCATAATATGTGAGTAGTAGTTTTGTTCATTTCAGTGGTCATGTGAAGGCCCTCCTTGCCTATTTTCAGACAATTTGTTTAAATGCCCTTTTCAGAACTGTCAGTATTGCCTGCTATGACTTATTACAGCTTTTCCTACTGTGTTACGCAGAACTAAATATTTTTCAGAAAAATGTGTTCTTTCACTTCAGTTACAAAAAAAAAATCCAGATTGGTTATTTTGATACTTCTAAATCTTTGTCTCAGAACATTTTTGTACTGAAGCTATGGTAGAAATGACATATTAGATCATATTCAGATTCATTTTGAGATTATGCCTTTTCACTCTCTCAAGAACTCTCTACAGAAATGGCTGATTTATTTTATATTTAAGGGATGTTACAAAGAATTGGAAGTATGAATGTTTTTGGAAGTTGCACATACAGTCTTAGAAACCAGATGGGGCTGTTGGCCACATACAATGTTTGTTTATATTGTTAGGTCTGGGGAAAGGTAAAAAACACACCATTTTTTTTTGCCAGAACTCTATAGGTATGTAATCACATTGCCTTGGTTTTTTGCCTAAGAATCTTTCTTTTCCTAAAAATCCATCATTCAGAGAATGCTCTGAATTGTTTCTCTACATGCATTCAGGTATCTGATTTTTGTTGTCTTTTTGACCTTTAGAATTCTTTCTCAGTTTTACTTATTTCATACAGGGAGACAATATATATATTATGTGTGTATTATATGTAAATCACATATATATGTCTGTATATATAGATCTAGATGTAACTGAGGTACTTGAGATACTCTCCAGGGAAAGGAGAAGTGTATCTTGTTCCTTGCTTTTCCCATGGTCTATATAACAGATAATTGCCACTATCATGATAACTGTGACCTTTTAATTACCTTGAAGCAGTGTGATGACTTAGGTAGCCAAGGTAACTCACTATGGTCCTGCTCTTAGCTCCAGTCCAGAAAGTGGAGTGGCATTTCAGTGCTCTACCTTTGAGATTAAACACATTGTGTTTGCTATTTCTACAAGGCTCTTTACACAATAAGCATTTTGTTTGCTTGTTTTCTCTTCTGACACTGTAAAATTGAAAGTTTTAGTGTGATGCTGTCTTAGGAATGACTTGATAACAGATTCATGCTGGTGTCATATTGTCCCATTAAGCATGGGAAATTAATTATCCCACATGCTCTTGACCTGAAAACGCAACGAAAGTCCTGTATGATCTCTGCAGAGCTGTGAAAATTATGGATGTTGCTCTCTGTTCATTAACTTGCTTTTCAATGCTTGACATTCTATTTTCCATTTCATTTGGTTTTCAGACTAGCTAAATTTATAACTTGCGGTTTCTGATTGCTGCAATCAAAGGCTGTTTCTGTATTCTGGGAAGGGAAGCTGCACTTTATCTGGAATTCAATTCTGCTGATAAGGCCTATCTTCTTTCTTGCACAGCTACTTCATCTTCTTGCCTTGATTCCACAGAATTTTTGCTTTCACAGCAATCTAGTTCTACATTATTAATTTATCCTGTAGTGTTAAATTGTGCTTAAGCAGTGTATAGTGCATGGAATTTCTTGACCATTCCCTTGAAGCCAGTAGAACAGTATATAAAATGTATCTGGCTTTTGGAAAGGCAGGATCTGAATTCTCTCCTTGCTCTGGTGACATGGGAATCCTGTTTTGCTACTGCACGTGGTTGAAGTACATAACAGGCAGAGGATTTCAAAGAACTGCATTCCTATTATATATATAAATGACGTCTTATTTTTAAAAGCTGCTTCAAAACCTGTTAGATCTTTAAATATGTCCTTTTCTCCAGGGAGCACAACATCATTTTATGATTCTGAGATAACAAATACAATCAATGCACGTGACAGCAAATCTGGAATTTATCCAAATTCAGTTCCTTACAGAGCTTGTAAAGGATTACACTGATAAATCCTGTTCATCCAGTCAGGAGTGGTAGGATTCATCTTCCCTGCAGGAGACACCTGTTAGGTGGCCCTAGTCTCTTTAGCATCAGAGAATGGTCTGCAATATAGAATTCCACAGGTGCATGAGATGAATCTTACCTGACGAGCTTCCTGGTGCAAGTCTTTATTGAACAGAAATCTGGTTATTATATAACTGCTCTCCCATAGCTGTTGTGTAAATGATCAGTTTTGGCCAGGTAACTGGTAGAACATTCTTCCAGCATAATGAAGCAAAAAGGCTGAACAACATAGAGTCTAGATACCTCCTAGACAGAGTATAAAATCATACCTCTGCAGAGTCTGTTAGAAAAGACAGTGAGGAATGGGATGTTTGAATGATAAATGAAAAACAGACATAGGAAGCACATGAAGGTTCAGAGGGCTTTCACCTGGAATGAGTTATGTAGCTGATCACTAGCAAATTTTGATATTCTTAATGAGCCAAAAAGCCCTGCTGAGCTGTTAAAAGCTCTGCAGGAACTGACACCCTGTAGGTATTTCTGCTTGATTTGAAATAACGATGTTCTGTTTCCTGAACTGGCATGAACTGGTCCCTGTGAGCAGCTCCATGTCTAGAACTTTTTCAGATATGGAGCTGGATGCTTGTGGTGCTTTCTCATCCAGGAATGACATGTTCCCAAGTATCACCCCTTCATTTTTAAAATGGGTTTGCAGAGAAGGAAATTGTAGTTGATGGTATCAGGGTACAGAATGCTTAATTACTGGAAAGCATGTCCTCCTGTAGAAGCTCATGTTTCCAAAGAGGAAAATACAGAGTACTGTACTCAGGCAGTTAGGGACCTGTCCTTTCCCTCTCCTGGTTCAAAAAAAAAAGACACGCCAAAGTCTGCATATTCTGTGTGTGTCTGTGCAAGGGAGGACAGTCCTGTCCCCTCTCGTGGATAAGCAGTTCACTTTGGAGCAATAGATGTCAGGGCTACATGTCCGCATTTTTGCAAGTTTGGCCTGCTTGGAGAAGTTGAGCCCCCTTCACGCTGGCTTTTCCAGGACCCTGAACCTCTAATTTGGTCTGAACACTCCACGTTTTGCTGGCCCAGCCCTAGCGTTGGCCAGCCGAGCGCCTCTGGCCACGGGGTGGCAATGTCTAGCTTCGCACCAGGGATGCCCGCCCGCCAGCTTGACAAAGGAATCCACGAACTTGGAACAGTATCCCACTTTCTCCATTACCCTTTCTGTCCAGCTAAAATTTCTTAAAACAAACCAAAAACAATCCTAACAACACCATGACCCACTCAAACCCTCTAGAAACGGTTGAGCTAAAATTCTTCAAGACCCTTTTCCAGCAAAACAAGAGGTTTCACCAGTCAGCATCTACTGCAAAGGTCATGCACTCTAAGAAAGCAAAAGAGCATTTTCAGGGAGTAAAAAGAATTGAAGATAATAATTCTAAGCTACTTTGAAATGCCTTAACTGACTTATCCACAAACAATCTAGAGAAAGTTGGCTGCTCTGAGGTACTATGCAGATTTTGTAACAGGAGAACTACTGTGCAAGTGTGGAGTACTGTGGTAGAGAAGAAATCAACTGAGTGAGGTTGGATGCAGGCACATGCTCAAAACTCCTGGTATTAAGTGGTCAACTTTTGATGTCTACTTGTTTTGCCAAGAAAAATGCTCCATGAATCCTTTGTACGAGCCTGGTGCTACAGTACTTTAGGCAGTGATATTCAAAATACTTAACCTAAGGAACAAAGAACTTTTTATGAAGCTGCACCAAAGATAGTAGCAGTTAGTAGCTGTATTCTCAGTTAATACAAACGGCCTGGCTGGTGTTATTCTCTGCTGAATACTCAGGAAAAGTTCCTCTAAGTATTTTGCTCCTAACGCTTTGCTGCCTTCATTTAGCAATTTCAGATAATAAAGGTAAGAAAAATGTTTAATTTCACAAATATCTATCTCTCTCTGGCATTTTTATCACTGGGTGGCAGGTTAAGTTGCCTTTGCACTGACATACTAAATGGATTGTATCTTTCCATGAAAAGGCAAATTAAACATAATTACTCTGACCTACAATATTATGAAACGTGTATGGCATTTAGATGCTGAATTACTCTAGAGAGTTATGTGCTGGGAAATTCTCAAAAATTGTCAGCAGGTGTTGTTCCTGATGTAGCAGATGTACAAAATCTGCTCAAAGTAGCCTTTCTTTGCCAAGTCAACAGAAGGAAATTTCAGCATTGCATGGAAAATATCTAATTTTTGGAAGTTGGAATGGGCATAATAAATGGAGCATTTTTGCTTTTCTAAAATTAACACTGGTTATTTCTGAATTTTTCCTGAAGTATATTTAATCCTGTGGGCTGGTATTGGATACTTGTGTTCTATCAGTCACGTTAGACACAGAGGGAAAGAGAAACTTCTCAGAATCCAATCTGTTCCCAAGCTGGGGAAAGACTTCACAAAGAATCATTGACCATTATCCTCCTGTTTGTATTTTGCTTAAGATGAAGACACATTTTTGTGTGCCCTCCTTTGCTAATATATGCTATGGGTACATGTTTTAGATGCAACACAGTTGTTTCTTTCTCTCCCTCAAGAAGGTTTAATCCAGTGCCAGCATAACAGTGTTTTTTGTAATATCAAAAAGCAAGAGCATATGTATATTAGGAGGTGCAAGTGAACACCTAAGAAGTAACTGAAACTGAATGTGAACCCTAATGTTGGCTCCTTTTCTGGAGTTCTTGTACACTTTGACCTTTTGTCATGAATGTGTGGGGGTGGGTGTTTTTAGGAGACTTGGGGACTTAGTGATACACCAACCCCCCAAGTTATTTTCTACGTTTTTTTTAATAATTTCTCTTTAGCAATTTTTATCCACATAATAACATACAAAACCTTCCAAATCCAGATATAGTGTTCTTTAGTGGCAGTGCAGCAAAACATCTGTATTTCCTTGAAATTCAAGTGTAAATTAATCACTTTTAGTCTACATTCCTTTAAAAAATATCTTCAGCCTTGAACAACCTGTTGTTTATCGAGGCAATTTCACTCACAATTCACAGAATCACAGAGGTCTGGAGATCATCCAGTCCAACCCCCTGCCAAGAGAGGGTCACCTAGAGCAGGTTGCACATGAACACATCTAGGTTTGGAATGCCTCCAGAGAAGGAGACTCTGTGACCTCCCTGGGCAGCTCTTTCAGTGCTCTGCCATCCTCAGTGTAAAGAACTTCTTGCTCACGTCGTGGAGGAACTTCTAATGCTGTATTGTATGTTCATTGTTCCTCATCCTGTCACTGGGCACCACTGAAAAGAGTCTGGCACCATCCCCTTGGCACCTGCTTTTGAGATATTTGTGTGCATTGATCAGGTCCCTTCTCAGTCTTCCCCTCTTAATTTAGACTTAAATTTCTGAGCATAAATGTAAAATGTGGTCAGGATTTGTCTTATGTTTTCAGAGTTGATATTCGCATATTCACGGCATGGGTGAGGTTGGACATAGGGCATCTGGCCCAACCTCCCTGCACAAGCAGAGTCAACTGAGAGTACATTGAACAGGATTGCATCCTGACAGTTCTTGAATATCTCCAGTGAGGGAGACTGCATACCCCCTCTGAGCAGCCTATTCCAATGCTCTGTCACCTGCACAATAAAGGAGTTTTTCTTCATATTTAGGTAGAACTTCCTGTAAAATTAGTACTAACCATACAGAAACACCCCAATTGTAGAGACATGGGATAGTGAAATAAATACATCCACACTATCCATGAAGCTATTCCCTAGAAGCTATTTCTTCTTGACTTTTTAATTCTTGGCATAAATCTGTAGCTATTTCCTTGGTAGCTTAAAGTGATATGCACTGCAAATTCCTTTAAATCTTGAATCTTTCTCATATTGGTCAAGACTTATGTTGTATAAAGACATGGTTAAAATCATGCATTCTGGTACTGATGAATTAAACTCAAGAGAAGACACTTGTAAATTGCCTACTAAGTAATCTGAAAAGTGTTTTTCTTTTATGCTCTGCTGTAGGTCTGTCAATTATACACTGCATAAAAGTTCTTTTTTCTGTTCTTCCTGCATACCAGAGATAACAGCAGTCTTACATGCAAACATACAGCTGAGTAAATAAGTTGTTCAGCATGAAATGATAATTAGATGATTATTATTCTTTCTTTATTATCCAAGATATCCCATTTATTTTAACTTATTGATAACTACAGGTTTCTTAAAAGCTTGAAATATTTGCAACTACAGGAAATTTCAAGAAAATTGAGGTATGTGTCAAAAAGTATCTTAGCCTAAAAATCTCTCCTTTACTAATGAATTTTAATTGATGTCTTTATTTCTGACATATTTTTTTTTTTCTTTCACAGTGGACATTTTGTGTAGAATCACTTTGCTGTTATATATTTCCTTTTTCTGCCTACCGGTTGATCAATGTGTATAAAGTTGCATCTGTGACTTTCTGGGTCATTAAAAAGATGACACACTTTCTTACTAAGTCAGAGAAAAGTTGTCGTTATTGCATCTTTTGCCAATTATGTTTGCTCTATTGCTTTCCTTTTTTAGACGTTGTTTTTACTTTTATGTCTGCCAAGCTTTTCAACACTCTTGCTGGTTCCTGGGTGTCTGCCACATACTAGTTAACGTTGGAAAAAAATCAACCCTATTTCTAAGAATGAGTCTAGAGAAAAGTGTACTAATTGGTCAATGTTTATTTTAGACTGAGCAATGTCTGATTACCTGTTCACTATTAAGCTTTAGTGACCAGGAACACTGATTTGCCAGGAAAGCGGAGGGGTTTTTTCACAGTGTGCATTCTCCTATTGAAAATTATTATTGTCATAAGCTTTTAAAAAATTTTAACTTGCGTAGGAAAGATGTTTTGAAGCATGCTACCAAAACTCTGTGCCTACTGAGCAAGCTTCGTCTACTTGCATCTTGCTGAGGTGAGCAGGTTCTGCCATGTGCACACTCTGTGCCCTGAAAAGGATGAAGCAAAGAAACCAACAAGACTTCCAACAGAAAGTAAGAGAAAAGCTGTGAGAAGTATGGACAAGGCTTATCCTCTGCTCAAAGTGAGGAAAAATGCTGTGGGAACTACGTTTGAAGATTCTGCTACATAATGTCCAGTCTCCCATACTCACAGCAACTATATTGCTTCAGAATTCTTTACTGCATTTTGCTAGACACATCCTTTCTAATTGGCAAGGGGTAAAATTTGAAAGCAGTGCACTGAGCACGTTTCTCTATGGTTTTATTCTTTGTTAATGTGCAAATATCTGCCATTTTGCAAGCTGCTTTTTTAGTGCTCATCAACTTTACTTTAAAATCTATACCTGGATTACCCAAATGTATTTGTTGGTCTTCTCTGAACTGTGTTCTATTTTAAAATTATTTTTTATAAACTAATCCTGTATTAACTATGATGGATATGATTTATAGCAAGTTAAATCTAATATAAACTTTGAGCATTTAAAAATATTTATACTGCTGCCTTTGGACCTCTATGTTCACAAGTTAAGGTTTTATTTTACTCGGTTGCAGAGACATGGAATTCTGATTTGGACAATAAGCCACATTCTCAGTTCACATAAATCAGCCAAGCTCCATTAAAATAAAGTCCTAGATCTGGGTCAAATTAAGAATTTGAGACTGGCTAAAGGTCTATATCTAGCACAACATTCCCTTGCCATGGGAGATAAACGCTGAGTGCTGAGGTCCTGCAGAAAGGCTCAAGTTTAATGGAATCATGGAAACAGTGAATGTGGGCTGAGAGACTGAATCTTCCTCCCATCTGGGAGCAGCTCTGGTGTGTGTTTTCCCGTGTGAGAGTCTGGAGAAGTGGGTTACGTGGGCAGGGATGAATGGGAGAGATTTCCTCATCATTGTGTTTGCACTAAACCATGAGGAGCACTTCTCCACAGGATGTAAAAGTTTTGGCATATTCCTACACATCCTCCTTGTTTGTCCTTTCAGTGACCTTCCCCTCTCCTTTACTGCTCTACAAAATATTAAAGGTTCTACTGGAAAGTGGGCTGCAGAGTGGGACACATTTTACAGGATTTGGTTTATAAGACCCATTAGAGAGGTCTGATTTTGGAAGAAGATCATAAGTGCATGCTCTCAAACTAGTCTCTTACTTTCCCTGTAGTTCAAGACCTTACAGGTTTTTTTCTCTTCTGAAAAAAATCCATTATCCTTTATTGGCTTATTCGTATTTCTCTAATTAGAGTCTTCTCCCATTCCACAATTCCTAAGCAAATTTACTGTCTGCTTTGTTTACACTTCCATGAAGCTAATATTTGGATGATTTTACTGGATTATGAGTTTGACAATTTCTGCTTGGATTCTTCCTTAATTTGTCATCTTGTTCAGAAACCTTCCACAGTTAGTCTATAAGTTAGACTGCATGAAAAACTATCAATGACAGGACAATTTTATTCTTCATTTAATTTTCAGTACTGGGGAGTCAGGGAATTTTAAAACTGAGCCTTCAGTTTTCCTGAAATACAGGAAAATATAAGGGAAACTGTGAATGACTTTTATTTCTCAAAAGTTATACCAAGCCATACTTTCTGTCACTCTTTTGTAATTTCAGAAATTGTAACTTAAAGCTGAAACACTTTAATATAAAGCTTTTGATTAGGCCAGCACATATATTTTCAGTATCACTCAGCTAATTTAAAATACTCTGGAAACTAAACTAAATATGTATCTAGGCTTTAATTAAAAAGTATCAACGTGTATGGGACATTCTCCACTATGGTCAAAGTAGTTTGGAGAATTCCAACATAGCAGAACTAGTTTCAGGACACTTGTAGATCCTCTTTTTTAGCATTATATTTTTATCTAACACACTGTTGCTACACTGCTTTTAATGACTTTATTTCTTCTCTGCAACACAAATGAACCATAATCTCTAGAACAAATTATGCAACCAGTTCTTTCAGAGAACAAAAAAAACCAATTAAATCTGTGCATTGGACAAACACAGAGCAGCAATGAATTTTTAATATCTTCATTGCATCATCAAAAGTGGTGGGTTTTTTGTCACGGTATTGGTTAGTTATGCCATAGGAACTGAAGGTAAAGCCATTAAACTCACTCCTGAACTACCAGTAACACAGTTTAAACAAAGAGACTCAAACTGGTAACTGAAGATGTACATGCCAAAAAGATTCAAGAATTATATTAACTACATTCCCATAGGAAGTCCTCAGTAAAAATTACATGTATCAAAAAAGTAATAAATGTACATGAAAAAGTACCAAAAGAATTATGAAAAGATGGAAGATTGCAGAATTAAAATTTTGGATAATATGCCAATTTTCCGTTTCTTATGTACCTTTATTACTTTACTGCACATCAGAAATTTTTCAAGTTTTTATTTTTTTGCAAACATACAATTCATGTTAAGATTTTAGCCCTATTTTTATTTTGCTTAAGTTAGCTGAAGAATTTATTTTCATACAATACAAGGAGGATGGGCACACTATGGAAGATGCGTGAAACAAAGATAATTACTTGTTAGACCTCGTGGAATTAAGTACTAAAGTTACAACCTTTGAGTTCCCCAGATCCATAGGTTCAGTGAGCCGAGTATAAATGTCTCAGATATGTTCACAATCTTGGCAAGTGTCTGAAAGAAGACATAAGAAAGAAGATTCTGTTAATTTTTACTAATGTGTTTAGTTTCTGGGTCCTGTATTACAGGGTATGGTAGAATATCAATGTTTGAAATAATTCATATCTTAAGGCAATACTTCTGAGTAAATGGTGGAAACCAAAATGGGTTGAATTCATCCAACTTTAGAGAACATCAGAAACCAACCTGAAGCTCTTTTCTTTCAAATTCTCAGTCTACTAAGTTGTAGCTCTTTGCTGAGTGGGGCAAAGTATAATTTTTCATTTGGTCCATACTCTTCTGCACATTAAAATCATGTCCATTCTTTAAATTCATCTTTCATGAATGAAAACAAACTAATAAAATCTCTGGAATAAAGCACCATGCAAATAAATTTTCATTATTGTAGAGGCTTAAATCATTACTTAGAAGTAGGTTTATATATTTATAATTGAACTTGAAAAGATCTTGTAACAAATTTATTTCACACATCCTTTTCCAAAGAACATATAAATTTGGTTCAATCCCAAGAGCCTACTCTTGGATGGAATTCTTTATTATTATATAGAGTCCAGCAGAAAAGCACAAAGTCTCTGCAGTTTAGATTTGACAACAATATTGCAATTCTTGGATTGCCATTGTCCTTATGGTTCGAGAAACCTGTAGCAGCCAAGGATCTCAGAAGTGGGATTTAATAAAACAAAGGCATAATATGTGCCACTGGCATAAAATTGGCAGTAGGAAGTACCAAGATGATGGTAAAGTGTCTGTGAGCTCACACGTCAGAGTTTCCCGGGATAAGTGCTTTAATGGGACAGTGGATGAAGTCATAAATGACAAATTTTGTAAAACAGTGTCACTTCATACATCCTCTTGTGCAGGACTACATGATGTAACTATGTGATTTGTAAAGAATTTGAAAACAAGCAGCTGGGACTTCACACTATCAAAATGGAAAGGATTTCAAATATCAACCTTCTTTTAAAGAAATCTGGATGTATATAATTTGCCTTTAATGGCAAATTGGAAGGAGCTAAATGCACTACTGAGGGCAGGATCAGAATTCAAATCTCTCTGAGAAAGGAAACTTGGGTTAAAGGCCTGTGTTATGGAAAATAGATGTGGAATGGGGAATAGCAGACTGGGTAACAGAGGCGGATGGGGGATTGTGATGGGTGACAAGTCAGACATTAATCAACATTTTGGCTGTAGTACAAAAGTGGCAAACTTCAATCAGTAGAAGTGTCTTGGACAACAGAGATAAATTTATTCTCTGTCCAGCAAGATCTTGGGACTGTATCCAGTTTAGGCACAACTCAAGAAACATGATGACAAATTAGAGTACAAAGAGGACCAATAAAACTGATAAGAAGTTTAGAAAACATGAACTCTGTGGAAGGAGCAATGTTTGTTTAGTCTAGAACACACTGAGGGCAGATATAACAGGCCTGACAATTTAAAAGCCTTATACAAAGAGGATGGCTCCTCTCAGCTGCAGGAGAAAGGAAAACAATTTATACTGTATATTTTCATAATAGAAAGAGTACTTCATTAAAATATCAAGATCTATCACATAAGGAGGGTCTTATTCATTGCACTTTTTAAAAACAAATTAGATAATTTTTTTTTAATATTTGGTGTCCTGGTTGTAGGTATTTCTGCCTCTGGGCACCAGCGTTGCTCTAGATCCCTAGGGATCCTTCTGATCCTTTGCATGCTTTCAGGATTTCATTTGACAAAATAGAAGAGCTTTAGCTGGAGGGATCAAAAGCCTTCCATCTGTAAATGTCCCAGACTATAGTGGATAGAAGCCAAAGGAGATGGTGATTCAGACTCTTTCATGTCCAACCACTAACTAAAAAGGCATTATTTCACTTGGTTGTGCTCTGTAGGAATAAACCATGCTTTCATCACTAGAACAAGAGATAGAGGAAACCTGTTTTCTTTCAGATTTTTTAGGCTATAGCCATATCTTTGGCACTGTCAGTGCTAATGTGCTTGTGATCAGTGACAAAGCTGTAAGTGTCACGGGATTTAATCAGGTTGAAGAGTTCAGGAGAGATTTTGAATGGTGGTTATACCAAAACACTGGATAGATGCTTAGTAAGGAATGACGTATCCTACAGTGACTGAATGGGCTTTGGTAAACCCAAGCTAAACAATAAAAAATCTTTTTGGGAGATTTAACTTTTTCATTGTATTATTCTCGTCCTCAGACAAGCTTAGTGCTTGTGAATGAAAGTAGATATGACAGCAAAAGAGATAGACATATTTTCTTTATCTGTACAGGCACAGCACAGGCACAGCATGAAATACATGATGCTAAAAGGCTTTCTCAGTTTATGGGAGGATAGTTCAGTCTCCAGGCTGATGCAGAAACAATCACTTACCAAGATTGATGATTCTGCTATGGGTGTCTGTCCACTGGGAAATGAGATTGAGAGAGGAGTGTAGGCTAATGAACAGCTGTCACTTATATCTTGGACTATAAACCCATAATTTAGAACAGAAATGTTACATCAATTGCATGTTGCTGGTCTGTTCAGAAATTTATTTCCACTACTAAAACATTTTTATAGGCAGAATTGTTTCATATGCACATTTTTATTTCAGTTGAATGTAAGACTCCCTAATAGTAACTGAAACATTAAGCTACTTTCAACATTTTACAATATTTATCAGGAAGATCAGGAAAATCAGATGTAATAGTGGGTGAAGCAGCATGACACAATCTTTTCCAGTAATTTTTCTTGTTTGCTTCTTTTGGCTTACATATTTTTTCTGTCCACTGCCCTCAATAAAAATACTTTCAAGTTCTATTGTGTGAGCTAGACAGATGAATGGTCAGATCTCCAGCACCTGACAACAAAGCTCCAGAACTCCAAACTCATACTTATCAGCTGCTTAAAGCAATCTGAAACCCATAGACACCTATAATTTTGGCCATTGGATTCTCTCGACTTATGTTCTTCCTGTGGTATAACTTTAGTTTCTATATCATGAATAGCTCAAACCTCAAATCTAAGTCCCATCAGAATCTGCTAACAAGATACTCCTTTGCTTATTTTGATTGACAGCTCAATCCAGAAAGCAGTTTCAAACTTCCTTAATAAATCAGTCTTTTAAAAAGAGTAACAACAACAGGTTGCCCTCCCTAAGCATCAGGCGCTGTTAATTTTGGGGAAGAGGTAATAGAAAATGGAGGAAGTTGTAACAGAATGTTCCAAACAGGTCAGTAAGACTGTGAAATCACACAGGGCCTCTCTGGCTTTGTAGTTTCCCACAAACTGATGGATACCATTACTGAATATCTTAGCATTTATCCAAAGGTCCCAGATAATCATATGTGGGTTTTGCAGTTCCAAAAGCAGGTCCTTATTGGAATAAAAGTTTTCTTTTGGAAGAGGAAGTCCCACCTGTAAAACAGTGGGACAATTTCCACATTACCTACTTTTGCTGGGTCTCAGTTGTGTGTGAAGTACAATGATCCCAGTGTTGGAAACTTCCATTACATGTCCAATTGACTTTGTTGATTGTCCTATACTGGCCTTTCAGCTTTGGGCACTGTGGTTTGAAGTTGATGAAAACTCAGGCAAGCGCCCTGAAGACTAAAAGACAACTGCTTTTTCAGTGACTACAATATTTCTCCAGTAACACTGCAAAAGTTACAAAGGTGCACACAACTATTCCATGGTATCAAATGAGTAATACGTGCAATAAATTATTTGTATCACTCCATAACTCCAAAAATCTAGATTAATGAGAACTTTCTCATGGTTAATTGGCAGAGTTCATGCTACTGTGCTAATTTTGTCACCTGAGAGATTTGTTGTAATTGAGTTTGGTGTCCTATTTCAGGTATAAACCAAGAAATATACCCTAGAAAGTACACCATTTTTAGCCACTTGGTTTATCACTTTCATTGCCAAGGATAATATTTTCAAAATTGAAAAACATGCAGGCTTTCTTCTCATACTTGCTGAAAAAAAAATTTCCACTTCTACACAAACACAAACACACCAGTGAGCACAAATCCTCAGTGAGGTAATGGCAAAGCTCAAAAGCAAGTCTGCAAGAGCCAAGACTTGCTTATGTGAACAAAAAATGTTAAATTTATGGGCTGGGTTCTGACTGCTGTCTTCCACAGGTGCTAGACATAATTTAGCAACAGAATTTTTTTTAATGACGGCATACATTTTTTATTTCTTTTTGCTGTTATTTATAGAATGTGTCTGTCAAAAGACCTTGATCCTAATTACTAGCTTCTGATTACTCTTGTTAAACTGCTTTAATTTTAATGGATAGCCATATTTGTGCTTGAGACTAGTGGGCTGAAAAGAAAAAAGACCACTAAGGCTGTGGTTTCCAACCCTCGTGTTTCCACTTATACGCCATTAGGCAGAATGTGGTTCTGGTGCTGTTATCAAGAATAACCAGCCCATTACTATAAGTAGTATG
>WAAE01021510.1:1517-15454 GCA_013400495.1 Nicator chloris
CCCTCTTTCCCTCCCCGCCGCTCTTCCGCTCTTTTCCCGTTTTCTCCCCCCGTTTCCCCCCGTTTTTTCCCCGTTTCCCCCGTTTTTTCCCGTTTTTCCCATTTCCCCCCCGTTTTTTCCCGTTTTCCCCCGTTTCCCCGGCTCTCACGCGGCCTTGCGGCAGCAGCTGTTGTACGGCGCTGACGTCAGCAGCGCGCTCCGGGCCAGGCGCCGCGTCCGCGCCAGCAGCGGCGCCTGGGGGCGGGGACAGCCGCATCAGGCCACGCCCACATGGGGCCGCGCCCACCGAGGCCACGCCCACACGGGCACGACACCCAGCCAGGCCACACCCACGTGTGGCACAAACCCGGAGGCCACGCCCACATGGAAACCACACCTAAAAGACCACGCCCGCTGGGGGGACAAACCCACAGGAGGCCACGCCCACTCGGGACAAATCCAGGGAGGCCACACCCACTTGGAACACACCCTCATAAGCCACACCCACTTGGAGACAAACCCATGGGAGGCCACACCCATATGGAAACTACAAAGGCCACTCCCACATCTGGATGAGGCCACACCCACTTGGGGACACACCCATAGAGGCCACACCTACAGTGAACCCATATCCACATAGGCCACGCCCACGAGGCCACACCCACAGAGGCCACGCCCACATGGAGCCACACTCAGAGGCCATGGCTGCACAGGAGACACACCCACCTTGGCCACACCCTCCTTGGCCACACCAGCATAGGCCACGCCCACCCAGGGCCACACCCACGGGGGTCACACCCACCTTGGCCACACCCACCTGCACAGCTGGGGCCACGCCCGGGGCCTCCTGCAGGGTCACCTGGGGACAGCGAGGCCGGCCATAGGAACGGTGCAGGCCTGGGACAGACAGGGGACATGGGGACATTGGGGACAGGTGACACAGGGACAGGGCAGGGGACAGGGGACAGGTGACACGGGGACGGGACAGGTGACACAGGGACAGGACAGGTGACACGGGGACACGCCCACTCACTGTCCAGGTGCTTCCTGCCCGCCCTGTGCAGCAGCAGTGTCTCCAGAGTGTCACACACGGGCCGGTGGGGACACAGCGAGCACGCCAGCCTGGGGACACCAGGGGACACTGGGGACACCCTGGGGACAGCCTGGGGACCCCCCCAAACCTGTGCCCAGGGGAGGGTGATAATTCCAGAACGGTGGAATGCCACAACCCCCCCAAACCTGTGCCAGGGGACTTGGGGACACCTTGGGGACCCTCACCTGCCATCACGCAGCAGCAGCGCCTCGTCCTCGGGGATGGCGCTGGCCAGCAGCTCGGCCACGCGGCGCCTCTGGGGACAGCGGGGTCACCCCAGGGCCACATCCCGTCCCCGAACTGTCCCCCCAAACTGTCCCTCACCCTGTCCCCTGCCCTGTACCCAAACTGTCCCCCCTTAGCAAAGGGACCCTGGGGACACCCCTGGGAAGAGCTGGGGGACATCAAGGGGACTGAAGGGACAAAGGGGGACCCCGGGAAGGGTTCTGGGGACCCCCGGGGGGCGGTGAGGGGACACGAAGGGACCCAGGGAAGGGTTGGGGACACCCAAGGAAGGATTGAGGACACCCCGGGAAGGGTTGAGGGGACCCCGGGGGGCGGTGAGGGGACACGAAGGGACCCAGGGAAGGGTTGGGGACACCCAGGGAAGGCCTCAGGGGACCCGAGGGGTTCAGGCCGCGGCCCGGGGTGAAGCCGGGGGTGACGCGGGGAGGCCGGGCCTGGCCTTGGAGGTGCCGGGGGTCCCCGAGGGGAGCCCGGGGAGGGGTCCCGGGGGGTCCCGGCCCCACCTGCAGCGCCCTGAGCGGCCCCGGGTCGCTCTCGTCGCGCTTAAAGGACATGGCGGTGCCGGCTAGGCCGCGGTCACCACGGCAACCGCCGCCGCCGCTTCCGGGCAGCGCTTCCCAGCGGGCAGCGCGCGGGGGCAAAACGACCAATCAGCGAGCGCTCAGCGCGGCCCCCGCGGTGTGACGGGAGCTGTAGTTCGGCGGCGGGGAGCGGCTGTGAGAACGGCGGCGGAGATGGCGCGGACGGAACTACAACTCCCAGAGAGCGCCGCGAGTCGCGCCGGTTCGGTGGGGCCGAGCGCGCCCCGGGAGCGGCGGGGCCGGGCCGGGACCCCCGGGCGGGACCCCCGGGCCGGGACCCCGGGCTGGGAGCCCCGGGCGGGCCATGGCCGGGAGCGGCGCAGCCGGGGCGGCCCCGCGGGAACACCGCCTGCAGCCCGGGGACACCCTGGCGGGGCTGGCGCTGCGCTACGGGGTGACGGTGAGCGGCCCCGGGGGACACCGGGGGGACACCGGGGGGACGCTGGGGGGAGGGGAGGCCGCGGGGTCCCCGGGGGTCATCACGAGCCCGTTGTGGCCCAGTTCGCTTTGCTCGCCCACCCTGGTCCGTGTCCCCTTCCCGGCCTTATCCCTGTCCCCATCACATCCCTGTCCTTATCTCGGTGCCATCCCTGCCCTATCTCTGTCCCTGTAATTGGTCCCCATCCCATCCATCCCACGGATCCCATCCCATCCATCCCACGGATCCCATCCCATCCCATCCCGTCCCATCCCATGGACCCCATCCCATGGGTCCCATCCAAATCCTGATCCCACCCCAATCCCCCCGCACGGATCCCCTCCCCGCCCCGCAGATGGAGCAGATCCAGCGCGCCAACCGCCTCTACTCGTCCGACACCATCTTCCTGCGGGCCACGCTGCTGATCCCCTGCCCGCCCGCCTTCCCGCGGCACCGGGACCCCCCCGGGGACCCCCCCGGGGACATTCCCGGGGACACCCCCGGGGACACCCCCGGGGACGCTCCCGGGGACTCTCCCGGCCGCTCCCGCCGCGACCTCTCGGCCTCGGATTTCCTGCGGCGCTTGGACGCCGAGATCGGCCGCTGCAAGGAGGCGGCGGCGCAGCGGCTGCGGAGCCGGGATGGCAGGTGGGAACTCGGGGGAAATCCGGGAAAAATTTGGGGACAAATGGGGGAAAACTTGGGAAAAGACTGGGAAGAAATGGGGGGGAAATCGGGGCTTCTCGGCCGCTGCAAGGAGGCGGCGGCGCAGCGGCTGCGGAGCCGGGATGGCAGGTGGGGACTGGTCTGAACTGGGGGAAACTGGGAGGGAAACTGGGGAAAAAATTGAGGAAAAATGCGTGAAAAATTGGGGTAAAATTGGGGCGAAATATGGGAAAAGTGGGGTGAAAATGGGACAAAATTGGGATAAAATTGGGGTAAAATGGAGGAAGGGTTGGGTGAAGTTGGGGTTTGGTGGCCCAGGTGGTGGCAGTGCCACCCCGGTGTCACCAGCGTGTCCCCACAGCCCCTCGTCCCCCCGGGGCGCCCCGGTGTCACCGGCGTGTCCCCACAGCCCCTCGTCCCCCCGGGGCGCCCGCCTGGGGCCGCGGCCCCTCACCAGCACCCCCCGGGCGGCCGCGCTCAGGGACAGCGAGGACGAGATCTTCACCTTGTGACACCGGGGACACCAAGGACATTGGCGACATTGGGGACACCGAGGACATTGGGGACATTGGGAACGAGATCTGCACCTTGTGACAGCGGGGACATTGGGGACACCTGGGATGTGACACCAAGGACACCAGGGATACTGAGAATGGGACATGGGGGACACCATGGATGGGACTTTGGGGACATCGGGGACACCTGGGATGTCACACCAGGGGTGTGACACTGAGGACACTGGCAATGGAAATCTGGCGACACCGGAGATGTGACATCGAGGACATCGAGGACGTCGGGGACATCTGGGATGTGACATGGAGGACGCTGGGAATGGAAAACTGGGGACACCGGAGATGTGACATCGGGGACACCAGGAACCTGACCCTGGGGACACCCAGGATGTGACACTGAAGACAGCCGGGATGTCACACAGGAGGTGACACCAGAGGTGCCACCGCTCCTGCCAGGCCGTGGCCGTGTCCCCGCTGTGCCGAGGAGCCCGGAGGGGACTCTGGGGAGGTGTCCTGGTGTCCCCTTCCTGTCCCCCTCTGGGGCTGCAGGGCCACCCTCGGGGACCTCCTGGGGACAGGGACAGGGACGGTGCCACCTCCCCCCCACCCACCCCCAGCTTGTAAATAAACCAGAGCTTTGTCACCTGCCTCGGCTTTGTCACCCCCTGGGGACACTGTGACACCCTGGGGACAGTGCCACACCCTTTGGGGACACTGTGACGCCCCCTGGGGACAGTGCCACACCCCCTGGGGACACTGTGACACCCTGGGGACAGTGCCACACCCATGGGACACTGTGACACCCACCCTGGGGACAGTGTCACACCCCTTGGGGACACTGTCCCACCCTGGAGACAGTGTCACACCCCCAGACATTGTCACCCCCCCTCCCCGGGACAGGATTCCCTCCCCCAGGGGCACCCGGGGACATCTGGGGACATTCTGGGGACACCGGTGGCCCCGGGAACGCGCTCATCTCCTGGGGACACGGCCCCGGCGTGGGGCTGGATCCCGGAATTCCCAAACCCCGGAATTCCCAGAATTCCCAAATCCCTCGTGGGAGCTCCAGAATCCACAAATCCCCAAATCCCAAACCCCAAATCCCAAACCCCAATCCCAAATCCATCCCATCACCTCCAGAATCCCCAAATCCCTAAACCTCAAACCCCCAAATCCCAAACCCCCAAATCCCAATCCGAAATCCCAAACCCCCAAATCCCAAACCCCCAAATCCCAAACCCCAAATCCCAAACCCCAATCCCAAATCCATCCCATCACCTCCAGAATCCCCAAATCCCTAAACCTCAAACCCCCAAATCCCAAACCCCCAAATCCCAATCCGAAATCCCAAACCCCCAAATCCCAAACCCCCAAATCCCAAACCCCAAATCCCAAACCCCAATCCCNCCCCATCACCTCCAGAATCCCCTAACCCCAAACCCCCAAATCCCACCCCCCTAATCCCACACCCCTATCCCCATCCTGCCCCATCACCTCCAGAATCCCCTAACCCCAAACCCCCAAATCCCACCCCCCTAATCCCACACCCCTATCCCCATCCTGCCCCATCACCTCCAGAATCCCCAAATCCTGAATCCCCATCCCAGGATTTGGGACCCCTCCCAAACTTGCCATAAATCCCCTCTCCCCATGGAAAAAACCCCAAATCCCATAAAAAACCTCCCAAATTCCAAAAAAACCCCCAGAATTCCACATAAAACCCCAAATCCCATAAAAACCACCCGAAATCCCATTAAAAAACCCCCAAATTCCGTATGAACCTCCCCAAAATTCCATATAAAACTCCCCAATCCCATAAAAAAACCCAAATTCCATTAAAAACCTCCCAAAATTCCATATAAAACTCCCAAATCCCATAAAAATCCCAAATTCCATTAAAAATCCCCCAAATCCCATAAAAAGTCCCAAAATTCCATATGAAATAACTCCAGAATTGGGGAATTTTTCCCGTTTTCCAGCGCCCCTCCTGGGCTCTGGTATTTATAATATTTATAGATGGACCCCGGGATTAGGGGGAAATCCCGGGATTTTGGGGAAAACACGGAATTTGGGGGGCAAATCCTGGGATTTAGGGGAAAAACACGGAATTCTGGGGGGAAATCCCGGGATTTGGGGGGAAAACGTGGAATTCTGGGGAGAAATCCTGGGATTTGGGGGGAAATTGTAGAATTTTGCAGGGAAATCCCAGAAATTTGGGGAAAACCCTGCGATTTTGGGAGGAAATCCTGGAATTTTGGGGGGAAAACCTGGGATTTGGGGGGAAATCCCAGATTTTTGGGTGAAAGTTCTGGAATTTTGGAGGAACACCACGGAATTTTGGCAGGAAATCCCAGGATGTCCCCTGGGATTTTAGGGGAAAACACAGGATTTGGGGAGAAATCCCAGAACTTTGGGAAAACCCCAGAATTTTGGGCGTAAACCCAGGATTTTTGGGAAAAACCTGGAATTTTGGGGAAAACACTGGGATTCTGGGGGAAATCCCAGGATTTTTGGGGGAAATCCCAGAAGTTTGGGAATATAAACCCGGGATTTTTGGGAAAACCTGGGATTTTGAGGGGAAACCTGGAATTTTGGGGGAAAACCTGGCATTTTTTGGGAAAACTCGGGATTTTTGGGGGGAAATCCCAGGATTTTGGGGAGGAATCCCGGGATTTTGGGGGTGCCACCCCCCGATTGTCACCGTGTCACCCCCGATTGTCGCCGGGAGGGGGGAGGGGACACCCGGGGGTATTTACAGGGTGGGGGAGGGGCGTACGTACATATTTATAGGAATTTTTTTGGGGAAAAAGGGGAAATTCCCAACAAAGTGCATTTGTCCGTCTGTCCGGATGTCCGGGGAGGGAATTCCCGGCTGGAATTCCCGGGAAAATCCGCCGGGGGTGGTGGGGGGAGGGGAGGGAAGTTCCAGCCCATCCCCCCCCTCCCGGGTTAAAGGTGGGCGGGGCTGTCGGAGCCTGGAAAAAAACGGGGAAATAATGGGGGGAAAAATGGGGAAAACGGGAAAATTAATGGGGGAAAAATGGGAGGAATAATGGGGGAAAAAGGGAAATTAATGGGGGAAATAATGGGGGGAAAAACGGGGAAAATGGGAAAATTAATGGGGAAAATAATGGGGAAAAATATGGGGAAAAATATGGGGAAAATGGAGAAATTATTGGGGAAAAATGGGGAAAATGGGGAAATTTATGGGGGAAAATGGGAAAATTAATGGGGAAAAATATGGGAGGAATAATGGGGAAATTAATGGGGGAAAAGAGGGGGAAAATGGGAAAATTAATGGAGGAAAAAGGAGAAATTAATNGGGAGGAATAATGGGGGAAAAAGGGAAATTAATGGGGGAAATAATGGGGGGAAAAACGGGGAAAATGGGAAAATTAATGGGGAAAATAATGGGGAAAAATATGGGGAAAAATATGGGGAAAATGGAGAAATTATTGGGGAAAAATGGGGAAAATGGGGAAATTTATGGGGGAAAATGGGAAAATTAATGGGGAAAAATATGGGAGGAATAATGGGGAAATTAATGGGGGAAAAGAGGGGGAAAATGGGAAAATTAATGGAGGAAAAAGGAGAAATTAATGGGAGAAATAATGGGGGAAAAATGAGGAAAATGGGAAAATTAATGGGGGAATAATGGGGATGGGAGTGTGGGAAAGGGGACATGGAGGGGACATGGACTGGGGGTGACACGGTGTCACAGACTGGGGTGACACTGGGGTGACATTCAGGGTGACAGGTGACAGTGGGGTAACAGGGTGACACTGGGGTGACACTGGGGTTACACCGGTGTGACAGGGTGACACTGAGGTGACACTGAGGTGACACTGAGTGTGACACCGGGGTGACACTGCGGGTGACACCGGGGTGACACTGAGGGTGACACCGGGGTGACACTGCGGGTGACACCGGGGTGACACTGAGGTGCCCCCGCCGTGTCCCCCTCTCACCTGTGCCGGGGGTGGCAGTGCCACCGTGTCCCCGCGGGCTCCGTGCCGAGCTCTGGGGGCTGGGGACGCTGGGGGCGTCGCTGGGGACATCGCTGGGGACATCAGGGACCTCGGGGCCATCGGGGACGGTGTTGGGGACACCGGGGACGTCGGGGGCGGTGGCATCGCCCCCCCGCAGCGAGAGCAGCAGCTGCCGGTGAGCGGCTTCCAGGGCCTGGGGGGACAGGGACAGCTGGGGACAGCTGGGGACAGCTGGGGACAGGGACAGCTGGGGACAGCTGGGGACATGGGGACAGGGACAGCTGGGGGTAGCTGGGGACAGCTGGGGACAGGGACAGCTGGGGACAGCTGGGGACATGGGGACAGGGACAGCTGGGGATAGCTGGGGACAGCTGGGGACAGGGACAGCTGGGGACAGCTGGGGACATNGGGACAGGGGACAGCTGAGGACAGGGACAGCTGGGGGACAGCTGGGGACATGGGGACAGGGACAGCTGGGGACAGGGGACAGGGGACAGGGACAGCTGGGGACATGGGGACAGCTGGGGACAGGGGGACAGGGCTGCGCCACCCCCTGGGACACCTGGAGTGTCCCCCCCATGACCCCTTTAACGTCCTCCTGTGTCCCCATGCCAGGACCCCCTTAATGTCCTCTCACCCCCTCGTGTCCCCTCCGTGTCCCCATTGATGTCCCCAATGTCCCCAAACCCCAGGGATGTCCCAAATGGCCCCAGTGTCTCACCCTCAGCCTCAGAAGTTTCCCAATGTTCCCAGTGGTGTCTCCAATGTCCCCAGTGATGTCCCCAATGTCCCCAATGTCCCCAATCTCTCACCCTCAGCCTCAGCAGTTTCCCCCGCAGCTCCTCCAGGGTCCCCAGGATCAGCTCCGCGTCCGCAGGGATGTCCCCGGGGATGTCCCCGGGGATGTCCCCGGGGATGTCCCTGGGGGTGTCCCTGGTGTCCCCAGAGGTGTCCCCGGTGTCCCCTCCCGGCCGGGGCGCTCCCGTGGGGAGGCTCAGGTAGAAAAAATTCCCTGGAAAAGGGACAGGGACACCTCAGTGGCCACCCGGGGGGGCTGGGTGGCCCTGGGGACTCCTGGCGGCCCCAAGAGGGGGCTTTGGTGTCCCCAAGGCTGTTCTGGTGGCCCTTTTGGGGCTCTGGGTGGCCCAAGGTCCCCTCAAGGGTGGGTTTTGGTGGCCCCTCCAGGCGTCTTGGTGGCCCCTGGGGACTCTTGGTGGTCCCCAGGGGGTGGTTTTGGTGGCCCTTTCGGGTTTTTGGTGGCCCTTTTGGGGTTTTTGGTGGCCCCAGAGGATTTTGGGTGGCCCCTGAGGATTTTGGGTGGCCCTTTTGGTGTTTTTGAAGCCGTTTTGGGGCCCTTTTGGGATTTTTGATGTCCCTAGAGGATTTTTGGGGCCGTTTCAGGTTTTTTGGGGGCCATTTCGGGTTTTTTGGGGCCCTTTTGGGGTTTTTGGGGCCCTTCTGGGGCTCTTTAGGGGGTGGGGGAGGGGCCGGTTACCCTCGGCGCTGGCTCCGCCTCCTTCCCGCAGCTCGGGCTCTGATTGGCTGCAGCCGCGCGGGGGCGTGGCCTCCTCCGGCCCCTCCTCCTGGGCTGGGCCCCCAAAAAAGGGGGGGGGGGGGGGAAGGGGGGGGAGCGGCCCCGCCACCGGAATGCGGTAATTAGCACCCCGATTAGTTAATTGCCGCACCCAATTAGTTACTTAGCACCCCCAATTAGTTAATTAGCACCCCCAGTTAACACCCGAAATGATTTGGCACCTGAAATTGGCACCCTGAAGTTAATTAGCGCCCCTAATTAGCACCCAGCACCCCCAAATCGGCACACAAAATTAATTAGCGCCCGAAATTAGCGACCCAAATTAATCAGCGCCCCAAATCAGCACCCAGCACCCCAAAATCAGTGCCCAAAGTTAATTAGCACCCGAAATTAATTAGCACCGAAATCAGCACCCAGCACCCCAAATTAGTGCCCCAAATTAATTAGCACCCCAAAATTAATTAGCACCCAAAATTAGCACCCAGCACCCAACACTGTGACCCAAAATCAGCACCCAAAAGCAGCGCCCCAGAATCAGAATCCCAAAATTAAAATCCCAAAATAGAAATTCCAAAATTGAAATCCCAAAATCCCCACCCCCAAATCAGCACCCAAAATCAAAATCCCCAAATCCTCATCCCAACATCAGCACCCCCAAATTAGAACCCCAAAATCAACACCCCAAAATCTGCAGCTCAAAATCAGCACCCAAAAATCAACACCCCAAAATCAGAATCCCAACATTAAGATCCCCAAATCAGCACCAAAAATCAGCACCCCAAAATCCTTCCTTTGGGAAGGAGACCCCAAATCCAGGAATGAGACCCCAAATCCCAGAGAGGATTTTTTGGGGGAATGAGACCCAAATCCAGGAAAAGGGCTGGGAATGAGACCCCAAATCCTGGGAATGAGACCCCAAATCCCAGCAGGGTAACGATCAGGCAGTGCAGGGAATTCCCATCAATTCTCACCCAATCCCACCCCAAATTCCCCCACATCCCACCCCAACTCCCCCAAATTCCCCCAATTCCCACCCCAAATCCCTCCCAAATCCGGCCCCAATTCCAGCGTCAATTCCCACCCCAAATCCCACCCCAAATCTCCCCAAATTCCTCCCATTTTCACCCCAAATCTCCCCCAAATCCTGCCCCAATTTCCACCCCAAATGCCCCCCAAATCCTGCCCTAAATCCATCCCAAATCCCCCCAATTCCCATCCCAAATATCTTCCAATTCCTGCCCCAATTCCCATCCCAAATCGCCCCCAATTCCTGCCCCTAATTCCCATCCCAAATCCCCCCCAGTTCCTGCCCCAATTCCTGCCCCAATCCATCCCAAATTCCCCCAAATATTCCCCCAAATTCCCCCCAATCCATTCCTTTACCTTTCCGGTTGATTTGGATCCTGCTGGGCTCCGGCCCCTCCGGCTCTTCCCGGGATCCCTCCTGGGAATCCCGGCCGGACATCGGGAATTCCTGGCTGGAGATCGGGAATTCCCGGCTGGATGTTGGGAANATCCTGCCCTAAATCCATCCCAAATCCCCCCAATTCCCATCCCAAATATCTTCCAATTCCTGCCCCAATTCCCATCCCAAATCGCCCCCAATTCCTGCCCCAAATTCCCACCCCAAATCCCTCCCAGTTCCTGCCCCAATTCCTGCCCCAATCCATCCCAAATTCCCCCAAATATTCCCCCAAATTCCCCCCAATCCATTCCTTTACCTTTCCGGTTGATTTGGATCCTGCTGGGCTCCGGCCCCTCCGGCTCTTCCCGGGATCCCTCCTGGGAATCCCGGCCGGACATCGGGAATTCCTGGCTGGAGATCGGGAATTCCCGGCTGGATGTTGGGAATTCCTGCCTGGACACTGGGAATTCCCGACTGGACATCACTGAATCCTGGCTGGACATTGGAAAATCCTGGCCGGACATTGAGAATTCCCCACTGGACATCGGGAATTCCCCACTGGACAGAGCTGAATCCCGGCTGGACATCGGGAATTCCCGGCTGGACATCGGAAAATCCTGGCTGGACATTGGGAATTCCCGGCTGGATATGTCTGAATCCCGGCTGGACATTGGGAATTCCTGACTGCACATTGGAAAATCCTGGCTGGACACCGGGAATTCTTGGCTGGACATCGCTGAATCCCGACTGGATGTAGAGAAAACCCGGCCGGACACGGCTGAATCCTGGCTGGACATTGGGAATTCCTGGCTGGACATCGGGAGTTCCCAACTGGACACGGCTGAATCCCGGCCGGACATTGGGAATTCCCGGCTGGACATCTCTGAATCCCAACTGGACATGGGGAACTCCCGACCCGAATCCCGTCTGGAAAGCGCCGAATCCCAAGGGGCCGTTGGAAAATCCCGGCTGGAGCCTCGGGAATGCCAGGCCTGGCCCGAGGCCGTGGAGGTGACGTCGTCCTCGGGGTCGGGATCCCGGCCTGGCCGCAGCCTCCGGACGAGCAGCAGCCGCAGGGTCTCCACTGGGATCGGCACGGCAGCGAGGGAAAAAGGGGGTCTGGGGTTATTCCAGGGGAAAATGTCCCGGGATGGGAAAGTTTGGGGTTATTCCAGGGGAAAACGTCCCAGGATTGGGAATAGAGGGAGGAAAATTGAGGGATTGGGGGTTTTCCCGAGGTAAAGAAGAAGGAAAAAAGGGGAATTGGGGGTTTTCCCGAGGAAAAGAAGAAGGAAAACGGGGGAATTGGGGGTTTTCCTGAGGAAACAGAAGGAAAAAGGGGGAACTGGGGGTTTTCCCGAGGAAAAGAAGAAGGAAAAAGGGGGAATTTGGGGTTTTCCAGAGCTCTCACCATCCTCCAGCGCCGCCTCGGCCACTCTGGCGCTTCCCGGGGATTTGGGGATTCCCGGGATGGGGTCGGGAAGGGCGGGGCCGGGCTGGGGAACCCCCGGGAGGGGCTCGGGGGCCCCCAGTGGCTCCTCCAGCAGCTCCCGCAGGGGCTGAGCCCGGCCCGAGGCGTCGGGGACACGGCTGGGAGCAGGGACAGCTGTGGGGACACAGGGACACCGTGGGGACAGGGCCAGGGACACAGGGACACCGTGGGGACAGGGACACTGTGGGGACAGGGACACAGGGACACTGTGGGGACAGGGACACTGTGGGCACAGGGACAGGAGAGAGAGGGGACAGGGATAGGGTGGCCTTGGTGACAAAGAAATGACAGAGAAGAGACAGGAGGGGACAGAGGTGACAGGAAGGGACAGAGAGGACAGGAGATGACACAGGTGACAGAAGGTGACAGGTGACACAGGTGACACAATTGACACAGGTGACAGAGAGAACACAGGTGACAGGAGGTGACACAGGTGACAGAGGTGCCCCAGGTGCCAGCCCCAGCAGTACCTGAGGCGCTCCCCTCGGGCTCAGCCCGGGGCTCGGCGCCGCTCCCCCGGCCCAGCCCCGGGGACACCGCGGGCTCCGGCAGCTCCAGCCTGGGGACAGCACAGGGCTGGCACCCGGGGAGGGCAGGGAGGGGACAGCCACCCCCGTGTCCCCATCCCAGCCACCCCAGGGACCCCATCCCAGGAACTCTCTGGGGACACTGGAAACCTCCTGAGTTCCATCCCAGCCCCAATCCCACTCCATTCCCATCCCCATTCCCATTCCCACTCCCCTTATCCCCATTCCCATCTTTCCCATTCCCATCCCCATTATTCCCGTTATTCCCATTCCCATTATTCCCATCCCCATTCCCGTTCCCACTATTCCAATCATCATCATTACTCCCACCATACCCATTATTCCTGTTTTTCCCACCATTCCCATCATGCTCGTTACTCCTGTTATTGCCATTTTTCCCACCATCCCCACTATTCCCATTCCCGTTTTTCCCACCATTCCTGTTTTCCCCCCCATTCCCGTTTTCCCCCCCATTCCCATCATTCCCACCATCCCCACCCCTCCCGTGATTCCCGTTTTCCCCCGTTTTCCCCCCATTCCCACCCGGAGCCGGCGCTGGCCTGGCGCTGGTGCCGTTTTGGTGGCCCCGTGAGGCTCCTGGTGGCCCCTTGGACGGCCTGCTCCAGCAGCTCCATCCACCTGCAATTCCAGCCGGGAATTCCAGCCCTTCCCAGGGACTGGACAGCTCATCCCGAGGGTTTTTGTCCCCCCCCAGGGAGGAATTCCAGCCCTTCCCAAGGGATTTCCAGGCTCATTCCAATGATTTCTGTCCCCCCCCAGGGAATTTTCCAGCCCTTCCCAGGGGATTTCCTGGCTCCTCCTAAGGATTTTGTCCCTTCCAGGGAATTTTCCAGCCCTTCCCAGGGGATTTCCTGGCTCCTCCTAAGGATTTTGTCCCTTCCAGGGAATTTTCCAGCCCTTCCCAAGGGATTTCCTGGCTCATCCCAAGGATTTTGTCCCTCCCAGAGAATTTTCCAGCCCTTCCCAAGGAATTTCCGGGTCCATCCCAAGGGTTTTGTCCCTCCCAGGGAGTTTTCCAGCCCTTCCCAGGGGGTTTTCCCGGGATTTCCCCTCACGTGTTCTTCTCCGAGGGCGTCAGTGCCACCAGCTCGTAGATCTGGGGTCCCAGCTCCGAGGTGCAGATGATGAACAGGGCCCGTTTGTCTGGGGGCACAACCAGGTTTTCCCCAAAATTCCCCAAATTCCCACCCCCAGAATTCCTGAAATTCCCAAATTCCTACTGTTCCCACCCTCGGAATTCCCAAAATTCCAGGATTTTCCCGCTCCCACCTGTGGCCACGGAGAGGATGAGCACCGAGCTGAGCCGAACCCCCATTTCCACACCCCATTCTCCCCCCAAAAAACCCCATTTTTCCACATAAAATTCCAATTTTTTTACACGTTCCCTCATTTTTCCACAGAAATCCCCGGTTTTCCCATAGAAAATTCCCCAAATTCCCAGATTTCCAGGATTTCCCTGCCCACCTGTGGCCAC
>WAAE01021511.1:0-11247 GCA_013400495.1 Nicator chloris
AAAAAAAAAACATCCAAACAAAACACACTCGTTTGGTGTCCAGAAGCAAACAAAGAGTAGATCAGAAATGTCTATAGAGGACATGTCAAAGTGATAGTGGATAGATAACCTTAAATGTTGGAAGAGATTTCACTCCCCAGATGTTGGTCTCTAGACTACCATGTCCCAAAACACAGGAGGTTTTTTTCCCTCTTGGCAGTCTAGGCAATCCAGGTTTTTTTGAAGGCATAGTATATGTGATGATCCTGAATAATGCTGAAAGAGCATCCTTCTACTGTTTCTAGTCCTCAGCAAAAAATAGAATATGCTTTATCCTGTAAGGAACTCTTCTAAAATTCATGGTTTACTCTGGAAGCCCAAGAAGTCCCTAAAGGCCAGAAAAAATGTGAGCAAGCATTGAGACTTCAAGTCACCACTGCAAGTATGAGGAGTTTTTCTGATGCAAGATTGTAATGGAGAGTTAAATCATCTTTCTTTCATGAACTGTTTTGAAATATTCTTGATGCAGTATCCTGCATGACACAGCCTGCATGCAGAGCCTTATGGTCACAGCTCCACATCCTTCCTGGTGCTGGAGTTCATTTTATTTCAGTACAATATTTTGCATGTATCCAGACCAAAGTTAAATTCATCACCAAACTGCAGATTTTTAGAAATTATTAATGCTGCAAACACTGTTTGCACTGAGTGAAGTCACCTTTGTTCACTGTAACAGTTCAAACTACCAACAACTAACAGCAACTGTTCATTAGTTCAAGAAATGGAGATATATACACCTTTGAAACAGAAATATTTGACACCTTTTCTTACTGTGCTGGTCCTGAGAAGTTCCATATGGGTGTGAAATGCAGCAGAGTGACAAATCAAAACTCAAGTGGTTTAGGTTTGTTGCAATATTTAATTTCTGACATGGTTCCCACAGCCTGTGTTGGTTTAAACATAGGAGGAGGACATCCTCTCCAGAGGACATCAAAAGAAAAGAGGGTGGAAAAAATAAAATATTCTATCTCCACCCAAAACACCCCTGTAATGAGTTAATGGTAGCACGCATCTGAAATTGCTGGCATTGCCAATTGTCTTGGGAGTGGATCTCTTAATTTTATCTTCCCTTCAACATGTCAAGAATATCCCTAAATTGGAAGTCTATGAGCATTTCCTTAGAGCTAATCTCCTTCACTACACAATTGGAGAGAGCTGCAGCAGGTTTCATTCATCAATCTGTGCCCTCAAGCTCTCTGTGAAATTTTTCTGCCCGAGATGGAAGGTCCTCTTCTCTGAAGGGAGAGCAAGGAGACAATCAGCTTCCCATCTGACACTCTTTAACCCCACTACTTGCCTGCTTTTCTCTGAAGCTCTTTTTTCCTGCAGGGAATTGAAAGGACAAAGCAGTCTGCTCCCTCCTAATCATCCTAATAAGTAACAAATGCATGAGCCCTTAATAGAGGGATTCCTTTCACTGGCATGCCCTAATCACCTCCATAATGAAAGCAGTTAAAGAGGTTATTGAACCCTTTAACCAACCATCACTGCCTAAGCCTCTTGTGGCAATTGGCCACGTATTAGTAAAAAAAAGTCACTGAACTCCTCACAAAAAAAGAAAAAAAAAAAAAATTGCAAGAACCACACACCATCAAAAAAAAAAAAATAGAATAAAAACATCAACATTCTTCCTCGAGATTTGGGTTTGTAGAGGTTTGAAGTATGCAGTAGGCATACTTCAAACTTGAGCAAAAGTTTGAGTTTGAGTTTAGCCTTTCACTTTAAATTAAAAAGATACAAATCAGTATAGATGTCAAAGTCAGCTTCATTATTAATAATAAAGAAATCTGAAAACTGCTTTTAAAGATATTTCCACTAGTTGGTTTGCTATAGAATATAGCTCCTTGATTTGTAGAATTCTTGTCAAATAATGGCTTGATACAAAACTACTGTGACTCAAAATATTCTCTCTGTTCCTTATCATAAACTTTGGATCAGGCCTTTATTTATGGGTTTGTAGTTTTGGGGGCTTTCTTGTTTTGGTTTGGTTTGGTTTTTTTGCCAGACATTCCTTTATAGAGCAGGTGTCCATAGACACTCTCACTTTAATCAAAGGAAGTGCTGTAGCTACAACACCAGCAATATCAATTTCAGTTGTAGCTAATCAAGTCACAGACACCTGAGGGGTATAGGTAATGTGCTAATCTACCTAAAATCAGTAGATTCCACAGACTATAATCCTGAGAAAGTAACAAATTATAATTATTTTGCATTGCAGCAGTGTCCATGTGTGAAATTTCTGAAGTAGACCATGGCTTCATTCAAAATTACACAAAAAGAGGAGAATAGAGCTGCTACACACAGCAAACATCTGTTGCAAGTCCACAGTAACCTCTTAGTTCAGCTTACAGGCGTCAAGGACTCATTAGCTCTGCATCACCAGTAAGTGTCCTTGCTAGCATCTGTTAGAGGGGAAGTGGATATTTCATGTGGCCTCTAACTATATCCAGCCAAGGATCTTCAGTAAAATCCATAGCAAGTGGATACCTGATAGCCTAAAGGGCCTTTGACAGAAGACATGTAGTAATAACAGAGATAATTAGCCAGAATAGCATATGAACCTTCATGAAATAAAGCTCCAAGTTCTGTTATTACTGCATGTCAGAAGACCTAGGCTGCAGGAGTTTGCCAGTATCACCTTGAACTCCTTATGGATCTCTGCTTTTGGTTCATCTCCATGTTCAATCTGGCTGTAAACTCATGTCAAGTCATCTGGAAGAGAAAGAAGTGAGCAGTTTGGCAATTAGAAATAGTTCCCAACTTGAATCTTCAGAAAGCCATTTTCTCTTCTTGTCTCTAAATTGAGGATAATTTTTACACAGAGGTGTTGTGAAGATGAATCACCTAATGTCAGTACAGCATTCTGAATATAAAGTGCTGTGCAACTCCAGCTCAAAGCCATGAGAAAGATTTCAGCATTTATGGGGGAATATGCTCCGACACTGAAGGAACTGAGCACCTCAGCTCAGCTGGCATTCGAGGAAACACAACAGTATTCTCAGCTGTCCTTCGTGCCAGACCAGCAGATCTGTCTCAAAACTCATGGTGTCCAACAGGGAAGTTCTCCATTAATACGTTTTCTTTTGGTCAAGCCTCATAGTTTTGAAGCTGTCCCAGGAAAAGGTTTTTATTATTTTTATTTGAAGCAGGCATAAGCCCATTGGCAACAGTTAAATTTATTTCCTTATTTTTAGGCACAAATATCTTTTGCTCCCAGTGCTACCCTGTGAGCTTCTGTTTGCCATCCTCATATCAGCAAGATCATTTTCTCCTTCAACTAACTTCTTTCCCAAAACACTCACCACCATCTCCAGCTTCTAACCTTCACTGTGGGTAAACATAGATTTTCTATTTCTATTTTTTCAGTTCTATTCTGACACTTGCAAGGGTACATAAATGGGTTTACTGGATAGAAAATTAATCAATAAGCAAAGACCATAAAGTGGAGAAAATAGAATTTGAAAGATTTTGGGGGCTTTTTTTCTCAAGTAAAACCAGTTAACCCAAGAACTACTAGGTTTCAAGAAGTAGGGGAAAAAAAGAAAATTCAGAAAATCATAGAACATACAGCTGATAAAGACTTCAAGAGGTCAGCCAGTCCATCTCCCTTCCCAAAGACAAAAGCAGCTGCAACTTATTCATTCCTGGGAGATTTTTGTCTAATCTCTTTTTAAAGCAGTCTCCTTAGGCAGTCTCTACCTGCACACAACCATCCTGATGGCAGGGAAGAGTTTTCTTCATGGTTAATCCAAATCTTACTTGCTTCAGGTAAAGAAAGAAGACATGAAGAGTTAGGAGGAAGTGAAAGAGCACCAAATCCTAAAAAACTACAAAACACTAATTTCTCCAGTGTTGTCACAGTAAGGAAATCTGCAGACACCTCCACCTAGCTCAGTGGCCAGAGGTTTCTCAATATTTCCCCAAAAGTGTTTTCCAACTCTTACTATTACATTTGCACTGCCAATAAGCCATACAGTGGGAATTTGCAGCTCAGCATTGTTCTGAGCTGTAATTTTTGCTTGTTTATCAGTGATTTTTAAAAGGCTTTTGCTTAAGTGCCTCTGGGAGGAATCTGAGGTATCATTGCAAAACCAGTTTTCAAGAACTCAAGAACTTTTTTCCACAAATGTGAGCAAAGTAGCCTCAAAGTCTCATCTGTTGGCAGAACACAATTCTGGTTGGGGTTTTTTGGTTGGTTTTTGTTTGTTTGTTTGTTGTTGTTGGGGTTTTGTTGTTGTTGTTGTTTTTCCACAATTTTCATCAGGCAAAGAGTATAGTGTGAAACAATCTTGCAGACTATTCTAGTTTTGCAGGGGAGAAAAATCCTACAAGCAATCCCTCTTCATGGGGCTCACTGTAGGAGACCTCCTTCTTGCTTGGGAAATACCACCAATAGATATTCAAGTCCTCATCATCCAGTATTTTCCATTAAAGCTTCAGATGGCATGTATGAAGAGATTTGTTACTTCAGTGTATCTGCAAGCATTTGTCTCACCAGAAAATCTTGCTCTCTGCTTTCACCTGAGTTTATTAACAATTGTTCGGCTTAATCTACTCTGTGCTTGCTTGGTTTTTAACAATATATGACCTTCATGGTCCTGGCAAGTCATGAATGCAGCAGTTAGTTGACCAAAACGTTTGTATCTTTATTCTTAATCTCTTCCTTTACATGTCTGGTTTTCTTCCTCTCCTTTCTTTCTTTCCATTGCAGGTTGTCCATCTGCCATGATTCCCTACTCAGACCTTTTCAATGGACTGGCCTTAAATATTACCATCCATCAAAAACCAAGAGCGGACTCAAAACACCAGAGGCTAATCTTAAAGGAGGAACAGCAGACAAAATAATTCACCTGTGAGAACACTTTGATCTTTTTCTAACTCAAATTAGAGACATCACTGTCTCTAAAACCACCACTACCAAGCTGGTGGTTTTACACCCATTTTACAGAAAGGTAAAATGATGCAGAGAAAGAACTCGGAGACTCAACCGCTATCCCAAAATGGATTTAAGCATGTGTTTGCTTAGTTCATTAATGCAGGTTCAAACTCCCTGTCAGGACACCATCTGCTAGAAGTATGAAATGTCCTCATCTGGATGCAGACAGTTCCTGAGTGTTTGGCTACTCAGCAGCCAACCAGCTGTCAATAGGTGGATGTGCCATTCACCATTACAGGTATTGCATGACATTCTTTAAAAAAGTATTTTATCTGAATAGTTCACTCACTGCTTATAGTGGGTTCAAAACTGAAAACATAGGCCTAAAAGCTAGAAAGAGAGACTCATAATTCACAGCACAAACTGCCTTAATTTTGCTCCCCTTACAGTTGCTTCTCAGGAAAAAATAAATAAATAACAATTTTCAATCTGTTTGTTGTTTCAGTTCATTTTAGAGTGACACAAACAGCTTTCAGTGCTTTACATTCTGCACAAGCCTCCAGAAATATTCAGTGTTTACTAGAGTTTGCTGGTGTTAAATCAAGTATGACTATCACCCTTTAAGGCCTAAATGATAAAGTGATATCCATACCAGTAACACATTTTGACAGTGTTGACACCTGCTTAAACAGAAGCAGTTTAATGACTCTTACAGACCTGTAGAAAAGGGCATTAAAACTTGCTAGGAATCTTAGAAATAACCCTTTATTTTTAGAAGGTGGTGTTTTCATTCATAGTATCAAGCCTCTAGATGAACTCTGTGGCATATTCTACAGTGTATCTTGTAAAAGACAACTGGATGAAGAACTTCATTAAACCAATCTTTTTCATCATTTTGACTGTGTAAGTGGAAATGGATAGGAATTCATACTAGCTCACTCTGAAACAACAACAATTCTGAGATGAACACAGCACCTGGTAGAGCCAAGAAAAGCTTATTAGCTCGGGGGAGGGGGGAAGAAGGGGAGGGGGAGAGGTTTTTCTGCTAATTGATTTTAAGAGCAGACTCATAGAGTGTTGTAGCACCTGATGTTTTTAACATTTCCATTGTTGTGTCAGTTAAAAAAAAAAGGAAACAAAAAAGAAAGACCATTGCATCTGGGGACTAGAAAAATACGTTTTGCCCCAGGTTAAAAAAAACCAAAACAACTGTTTCCATATACTTGTTAGCCCTCCCTTTTTTGTTTAGTACTCAGCTCGACAAGTGAGCAACACCCCACAACCACCCAACAATAAAAGCCAAATACCATAGATTAGAGGAAATGAAAGATTTGACCAAATCTCAGCGCTTTGCCTCATACAGGAGGGTTTCAGGTTTTCATGGTCCTTTCCAAACAGGTCTTTAATGATGCATTTCCACAGGAAGAAACAAGCTGCAGAGCTTGCCCGAGGAGGGGAGTCCGGAGCTGCGGCGACAGACGGGAGCCAAATCTTCAGCACCACAGCCCGAGGGCTCTGCCGGAGCAGCACGGACTGGGGACGCTGCCGGAGCTGTCCCTCCAGTACCATGGACTGGGGACACTGCGGGAGCTGTCCCTCCAGTACCATGGACTGGGGACACTGCCGGAGCTGTCCCTTCAGTACCACGGAGCTGTTCCTCCAGTACCACGGACTGGGGACACTGCTGGAGCTGTCCCTTCGGCACCACGGACTGGGGCTATTGCTAGAGCTGTCCCTTCAGTACCACGGAGCCGTCCCTCCAGTACCACGGACTGGGGACACGGCCGGAGCGGTCCCGTCAGGACCACGGAGCTGTCCCTCCAGTACCACGGCCTGGGGACACTGCCGGCGCTGTTCCTCCAGTCCCATGGAGCGGGGACACCGCCGGAGCTGTCCCTCCAGCACCACGGACAGCAGACTCTACCAGCGCTGTCCCTCCAGTCCCATGGCGTGGGGACACTGCCGGAGCTGTCCCTCCAGTACCACGGCCTGGGGACACTGCCGGCGCTGTTCCTCCAGTCCCATGGAGCGGGGACACCGCCGGAGCTGTCCCTTCAGCACCACGGACAGAAGACTCCACCAGAGCTGTCCCTCCAGTACCACGGACTGGGGACAATGCTAAAGCTGTTCCTCCAGCCCCACGGAGTGGGGACACCGCCGGAGCTGTCCCTCTAGCACCATGGACTGGGACACTACCAGACTTAGCCCTTGAATACCATGGACACTGCCGTGGGTGTCCTTTCAGCAGCACAGACTGGGGACACTGCCAGAGGTGTCCCTTCAACACGATGAACTGGGGGCATTGCCAGAGTTGTTCCTTCAGCACCAGAGCTGCCAGAGCTGTGCCTTCAGCCCCACATCTCAGGGGCAATGGGGCACCTGTTCCATGGTCTGGGGACACTGTTGGACCTGTGTCCTGGCAATGGAAGAGAAGCACCACCCTCTCCCAGGCTACTGATGAGCCATGGCCAACCATAAACGCCTTTGATTAAATTAAAGCCACAGTAGTTGAAATCAGCACAGCGAAGAGGTAATTGCTCCAGACATGTTGCTAGCACGGCAATATCATGGAGTACAATTAAGTTAGACATAAATTAGTCTGCAACCATATGCATACTGCTCGACTTTGTGGTCCGCCAATTCCTATCACTGTTTTGTGTGAAGCGAAGTTTTGTGGAGATACAGGTGCCTTTCCAGATTCAGCAAGATCTTTGTTCATTCTCTTTTAAAGGCCAGCCTGTGATGATATTTAAGACACACTTCTGCAGGAGTACCTACTGAGTACAGCAGGTTCACCAATGCACACCCCACTGTATGTGCTTCTGGAAGTCTGTCCAGCAGGTTTTAGAGGGAGAAAGGTGTATATGAGAGCATACACACAGATTTGAAAAAAAAAATAAACAGCGCAGAAGATTAATATGAACATTTGTGTTCACTTCCCTGTACAAGAAACACAGATAATAACTCTTATTTTTCCAAGAACTTAAACAAAGAAGCGGGGGGAGGTCCCATCCATGAGACAAATTAGTTTAGGATAAATAAGACATTAAAGAAAATGCTTAGTTTTACAGACTAGCAATATATCAGATAACATCATGAAGCCACTTTAGTACTGAAGATTTGGTACAAAAAATAGAAGTGGATTTGGCAAGATGCAGAGAGCAACTATTAATAAACTTTTGAAAGACAGATCAGATATCCTCCCAGAGCACAGCTTCCCAAATGAACAATAGCTACAGAATGTCTGTAACTTTCTGCATCATTATTATCACTCCTCCTCCCAGTGGTTCCCTGTTGCTATACACATTTTTAAATTTAAACAACTCATACATCCCAAAGCACCTCTGCCTACAGAAATGCATTCTATCCTCCGCCTGCTGAGGTACTCCAAGCTTCCCAAACAAATCCCAGCTCTTTGAAGGAGAAAATGCTACAACTTCCCATGCAAGTTGTACTTGTTTATGGGTAAAATACCATAAAAACAGCAAGCTACTGTACAAACAGTCCCTTCTACCTGTCACCAACACAGTTTAAGAATACAGCAAGTATTGCAGGCAGCTCCTAGGCAGGAGTACAGGGCACCATGAGTACACAGGCATGTGTGTGGAAGGCTTGTTGTAACACAGAGGAGCACAACAAAGCAGCATTCACTTAGCACAAATAAGTGGCAAGAGACAGGCTGAGGAAAAGAGACTCAGTGGTCAAAGGAGGAAAGAGAGTTCTGACATCGTAACGAACAGCGGGAAATACAAATCATCAGCCAAAGTTGCATTCTACTTTATATTCTATAACCTGTTAATATTTGCATTTGTATTAATATATCTAATAACAGAAAGGTAGACGAAATTAACTCTTAAAAATCTTATCTTTGTGAAGGCAAATAGGCTTTATACTGTCAGACGGTCTTTCAAAGGAAATTTTTTACCGCCCCAGGTAGAATATAGTTAAATACAAACATAAGCAGACACTTTTCAAAGGGCAGTGGACAGCATGTTCTGCTGAAAACTCAGTATCTTCTGGTGGCAGTGTGAAAATTTCTTGTAACAATTCCTACATGGCAAAAAACCCAAGACCTTCTGTATTAATAAGAGAGCTACTTTCATTCCTGTTACATATAACACACTATCAAACAGCCTCTGAGTTAGAGGGGTCTTTTCAGACCTCTACAGATGTTAGAAGTTCTGGTAGAAAAATGTTATCAACTGCCTTAGTAAACCCACCTTAAAGAACACTAAATTGGCATGAGCAAACCTGCTCATCCAGCCAAAGCCAGAGTTGTAGCACAGTTCTGTGTGTACTCCACAGCCTCTAATCACCGTGGAATTTATTTTTATGGCAGAGAAGCAAACTTTGTGACAAATGCTCAGTTTTAGCTGCTTGAAGCAGGGAAGTACAAAATGACAGCCTGTGCCTGTGTCGACTGACTGTCCCTTGACTATCCTGGGAAGTGGCACGTCTGGCAGACTGGGCAGTACGGATGTGACAGCGGGCATCATTTTGCCTGTTAGACCATGTGCCCACAAAGGGAAAATGCAGACTGTGACCTGTTGTCACATAGGACATTCCAGTTGCAATAAAAACTCCAGGAACACATTGTCAGTGCCCAGGGTTTGACCACAGCTGTGGGAATCACTACCACTGCCTTTGCCAACACCAAAACAAAGTTTACAAAAGCAGATCTATCCTTGCCTGGCTACATTAAAAGCTTTCCCAGCTGATCCGGTTCCCACGGCCTCATCATTTTCACTCTCCTCCAGATGCTTTTTGCCTAAGTTTTCCCTGTGTCTCTTAAGGTGGAAGAAGGAGTGTGACAACAGGGCCTTCTTCCTGAGGGGAACCCCAGCAGTGTCACTCTGCCTCTTCCCTCTTCCCCCCTCTTCCCTTCCATCCAAGCCATAGTACCATGGTAGCCACCTGGCCAGTGCCAATGCCCCTAGCCAGACCAGCCTCACTCTTCTCCAGTCCCACACAAGAGATGGAGGATCCATCTCCAAGGGAAGAGGTGTGGGACACCATCAAGTCCAACAAGTGCCCAAGAAGACCATTAAATTATGTAACATGGGAAGGAAGCAAAAAGGCTCATCCAGCACAGACACCTTTGCATGCCACAGCCTCCCTGCCCCTCTCCCTTTTTTCCAGCCCGGGAAGTTTTTGCCTTAGCCCCGGCCCTAGTCCCACAGGGCCTCCCCGAGGGGAGTCACTCACCGATGGTCGTGATGACCGTGATGGCAAAGTAGAAGGAGCCGGCGAATTTCCACTGGACTCCGGCGCGGTGCGGCTCGGACTGCATGATCACCAACTCCAGCTGCCGGTAGTCCTCGCTGGTGATGTTATACTTTCCTTTGAGCCGGATCTCCTCGGCTTTGAGTTTCTCCTCCTCCCGCATCTCGTTGTCGGACTCCAGGGCATCAAAGACGGCAGCCCCGACCAGCAGGTAGGTGAACGTGCAGATGATGAGGGACAGGGTCCGCACGTTCTGCCTCTTCATGGCCGCCAGCAAGGGGCGAGTGAGGGGACCATGTCCCCCCCTGGCCGCCCGGGGTTCCGACAGGCCGCAGCAGTTACAGCAGGGGAGCAGCTGCCGGGGGGGCCGGCGGCGCCCGCCGCCGCTGCCGCTGCTCCGGGGCAGCTTGTGCTGCGGCGGCGGTCGCTCCCCGCCCGCCTGCTCGGGCTCCTGGGAAGAAGAGAGGCACAGGAGGCTACTGGAGCGCCGGGACCAGGTGCCCTGAAGCCGGGAAACTCTGCGCAGGACCTGCCCAAACCAAGCCGTCCCAGCGCGCAGGGCCATCCAGGGCACCCCCCGCTCCTCCCCAGCACCGAGGCCAGGGGCAGGGGGTCCCCGCCGAGGGGCCGACGGCCCCGGCACGGAGTCCTGCGGCGGGCGGGTCCCCCCGCGAAGTTGGCGCGGCGGCGCGGGGAAGGGTCGCCCGCAGCCCGGGCGGGGCGCGGCGGGGAGGCGGAGGCCGCCGCCGTCCCAAGTTTCTTCAGGCGGAGCGGCGGGGCCGGGGAGAGCCGGGCGGCGACAGCGCGCCCATCCGCGGAGGAGGAGCGGGGAGAGGAGCGGAGGGCTCCCGGGCTCCGGCCGTCGGGGACCCGACCCGCCCCGGCCCCAGCTGCCTGCGGGAGCCCCGGCCGGGAGGGTCGGGACGGGCTGGGCGCTCTATTCCTTCCGCCGCGGTGCGCGGAGGGCAGCGGGGAGCCGGTCAGCTGCTGCCTCTGCTGCCTCTGCTGCTGCTGCTGCTGCTGCAGGTGGCCGCGGCGTGGGCAGCGGAGCGGCGTCCGGCGCGGCGAGGGCGGCGGCGGCGGTGTCAGGCGGCGGGCGCGGGGCCGGG